>JAUEKY010266186.1:0-14969 GCA_031833965.1 Scyllaea pelagica
TCTTAATCTCTTGGCTCAGAGTTTTTCCTGACTTTTGTTTGATATCAGATTGGGTTTGTGCATTTTTACACATTCTGCTGTCAAACATTATGTCAGGCCCCTACACTGGCTTTGGTCGGTACAACAGGGAACCTGATAAACAAAACAAAACATCTGTTCTTTCTTTTATCAAGTTAGCAAAACAAATGACAATATAAGGTTTGTCTGTGGACTGCACCAATTTTCAAGCACTTGATCATTGTCGTGTTTATCTTTCTGAAAAGCATTGAAAATAAAACTCCTATTACGCCAGATTTATTGTTCTAAGGATGCCTGCTGAGAAAATTATTTATTGCATGAAGAAACCATTACAGATTTGTTCTTTCAACATTTTTCTGCAAGTGTAGAGATTCTGGTTAATAGAAAATCTACTTCTCAAATCAAAGCTTGTACTAATTAAGCTTCTGGTTCTGAGCTCTGATCATATTTTCCAAAACTCACCTCCCACTTACCACATATCAACTACGCTCTGATTAAATTTTCCAAAACTCACCTCCCACTTACCACATGTCAACTACGCTCTGATTAAATTTTCCAAAACTCACCTCCCACTTACCACATGTCAACTCTGTTCATCAGGACATCCTTGATGTCACCCTGGTAGCAGCTTGTGGTCCGCCTGGAGGGGGCAGAAATCCAACCACCCCACGTCTGCTCAAACATTTTTGGTAGGCACGACTAGTTTTGAATTAGAATATTAGATTAACTGTGCTCAAAGGTGTTTTTTGTTTCATCTCATATGAGTTAAAGGATATGGATTAATTTGTTGATCTGATGAAAGATTTAGTATCTGATTTTATTTTCAACCAAGTAGTAATCCTAATTTTTTTTTGCTGAATTTTCCCTCCGCAATGAACAAATACAATTTGTTTCAATTGAATATATAAGAAATATGCTTTGAATGATGTGAAATACTGAGGACACAAACTGAATCAGCAGGAGAAAAAACAAGTGAGGTTAATTATTTTATATATAAAACAGCACCATGAGGCCATTGATAAAGAAGGAAGACAGAAATATCTATGATCATGCTACTGTTTATTTCAGTCTGTTTACATTGCCTGAACCATCTACAAAGTCCCTGCAACACATCTACCAAGTACAGCTAGGACGCTTTCTGCAGGACGGAGAGTTCATGCCCGAGGTTGTGGATTGCCTTTTCCCTCTGGTCTCTGCCAGCATTGCTGTCTACTATTCAATGTGTCTGGTCATGCTGCCAACGCCCACCAAATCCCATTACACCTTCAATATCAGAGATTTGTCCAAGGTAAACAAAGTCATTCTTTTCCTTCTACGATCCTTATATAAACATACATTGCTTCTAGATGTCTACCTATCCAGTAATGAGTATGTGTGTCTAAAATGTAATCTACTTCCTAACATTTTCTTAGAGGCTCTATATAATTCTTCTTCCATTAACCCAATCAATCCCATAGATACTTTATAGAATATTATTAGTTTTGTGTGTTCCTATTCTTTGAAACAATCCATATCTACTAGAAAAACCTGGTTTTTAATGTTTAAACAATCCTTAACCTTCATGTATTTGCAGAGTTTGGACAAGAAAACTAGAACTTGTTTTGTAAATTCTTTGATCCAGTCATTGAGAGCTTGCTTTTCAGTCTGATTCTTTGTCATTGAGCATATTAATATTTCATTTTATTTGAACTCTTTCTATAATCAACACATGAGAAAATCTCATTATCTTTAGATTTTTGGTTGAATTATCTATCTTTTTGTAATATTTCATATACTATCTTTTTGAAATAGACTCTTTGCCATAAGTTTATATTCCAAGCTATGTTTGTGTGTCCTACATCGAAAATATTTCATTTAAGAAGTGTGATGTATATCCTGTTTTTTCCCAGTGGAGCTGAGTCAATATTCATTTTGGAAGTCTTAGTTCAGTACAATTTTTTTTATCAAATCAAATCTTTCTGGTGTTTTACATCGAAGAACATGCCCTTTGACTTATAAACAAATTATCCTGAATTTTGGATGAATTGAATATTCTGACACCTTTGAACTTATGCCTCAACATTAAACCTTTTATATGCAGCTGAAATTTGCTTATTCTAAAATAAAGAACATTCACCTTCAAGATATGGGTTGTCTTGTAAGCCATTGTGATTCTTACATCAAAGTTCATACTACAAAATCTGCTCTTTCCTCAGTTAATTGAACACCATACCTCAAAAATGCTGCAAATATATGGATAAGCATAATAAGAATTCTTGAAAAACTCTGTTACAGGATTTGGGTTGTTGAATTTTGAATAAGCACTGACAAAGACTGGCTTAATGGGTGTGCTGTTAGGCTATCAATTTTGCACTCAAGGGCTGCATACAATGCGTCTAGGGAGAATTGGTCACGAAGCTTTTCTTTGATTACATTACATGAAATTATGTTGCACTGATTATTCTACTATTCAATGAAACAGTCTGTTATAATGAGATAAAAGATATGAGTTGGTATATGAAGAATTTAAAATGCTTGGCCATTGATTATTTCAGAGGTTGTGTGAAGCGTGGTAAGGACCGTTGTATCCTATCCTTTTCTTATTCACAAGTGAACTGGTGAATTCAAGCACTTTTCAATCTGTTGATGCATGAAGTTTGGGATAAATGTTTATTCATTGACAAACTCTGCTTGAATGAGGGGAGTATAGAGCCCCTATGGGGTCACCCATGGTCCTGGATTAGTATAACAACAAATATGGAAACTTCAAAGCTTTTATGACTTGCCTTAGTTTTTACTGTTTGCTTCTTACATTTTTTCATCTTATGCATTTCTTACTACTTTTATAATAGGATAGGGGAGCTTCACATTGCAACATTTTGATGATTCATTGAAGCTTGAAACTAGCAAATTTTTGCATGAGCAGTATAGCAATTTGAAATTATGATAATGATTTGTTAAGCCTCGTTAACAAGTCAGGTAATGTGGTGCAAGCATGACCTTTCGTTTATTTTTCCTTTGCATGAGTCAGATGTTGTGTCTTGCATTTCCATTTTCACTTCAGAGACTTTCTTGCAGCATATTTCTTTTTGCTTACCTTTTTTTTGCAACTTTTCTAGTCTTATTGATACATTTGCTTATGCAAAAGAAATAGCCCAACTTTTTTCAGATCTGAAATAGTTGTGACCGATTAAAAAGAAATTCAGATGTAAAGACGCAAGCAACTTTTCACAGAATTGTTAAACAGTGACAAGCTCATATTTTCACATTATTTTTTACCCCTAAGAAAAAAATTTTTGAGGTATTAGCCTTGAAAGGATCATGTTTTAAAGGATCTCTTGATATACTCCAAACTCCATAAATTAATTTCCTTTTATGATTCTTTCATTCATTTCAAGTTGTCTTCTGATCCACTTTATACTGTTCCGTTTAGCACTTCCTGTGGTCTTGTGGTCTGTTTTTGTATGCTTTCAGGATTATTCAATCATCATGATCTTTCTTAATAATCATCTTATCATACTATCTACATTTTCTATCTATCATGTTCTTTTATGGGGGGACACGGTAACTCAGTGGTCATGGCTCTGGCACTGAAAATGAAGTGACGCGGGTTCAAGTCCACCTTGATTTTTATTGCTAAAACCCCAAGAAAAACCCATATGCCACTCCCCTGATCCCTAAAACATTGGTAGGTAGGATCTAGAGCCTTGTCCTATTGGAAACAGATGATAGACCCGGAGGTCCTGTGTGCACGTTGCTCACGTTAAAGAACCCTCGGCAGTTGGAAATAAAAAAGAGTAGGCCGCAAGGTCGCTGTCCGGGAAAAATTGAAATCTTACCACAACCACCAAAAATTCACAGTGGGCTGATCACCTGCTTGGCTTAATAGCATGACCCAGAGTCGGCCCTACACTGTAATGGTAAAAGGGTACTGGACAATGAAATGATGATGATATGTTCTTTTATCTTTCTGTCTCATCAAGTCTTTTAAGATTCATTATCTTCCTCCTGGATTCATCTTTCATCAAGATGATTTTTTTAGTTTTTCTCTTTATGTTTTTTGCAGTGTTTGTGTTATTTTTTCAAGTGAATATTTCCCACTTTTTCTTCCTTTTTCTTTTTTAAAAGTTTTTATTCATATGTTTTGGCCACAATTATATCTGATCAATCAACAGAACATAGACAACTTTTTAAAAAAGAAAGCTCTTTGTGGGTTGAACTCATCATTTATATTGATCTATCAAAATCCAATAAGGGTAGAAGTGAAGAAGCATAACATTTCTCTTGCACCTGAAGTATATAAACTATAATTTTCTTTTATCATTTCAGGGAGAAAGCAAAGGTATATGAAGTAAATATTCTTATGAAACACTTCTTACCTGGGAATTTTTAACATAAGATCATGCTTACAAATTCTGTTTTCCCTTAAAGATTTTGTGACAAAAATGTCTAGTTTTATCATTTGGTTTTAATTTCCAGAATGGATGTTTTGCTTATACATGTCTGTATTTTGACTTCAGGTGATTCAAGGCCTTCTCCAGGCTCACGAGTCGGTCATCATCAGCAAGGACAATTGTGCCCAGCTGTTTGCCCATGAAGCCACTCGAGTCTTCCACGACAGACTCATCAACTCTGCTGACAGGCAGACCTTCTTCCAGATTCTCACTGATAACCTGCACGATTACTTCAAGGTACTTGTAGTTGTTGTTGCTGTTGTTGTTTGTTGTTACTAAGCCAGAAGCCTTTGAGCTTGCGCTCTACAGCTCAATGCCATGTAGTAGATGGTTGAGGTCTTCTGAAGTTGCAGTTTTGTGGAGTATGTTGCCCAAGTCAGGGTTTGAGGGAGAAGTTGTTGTCTGATGTCCTCTAGACCATTACATTCTAGCAGAAGGTGCATTGATGTTTCATGTTGGCTCTGGCAGAGACAGCAATTTGGTGGATGTTGCGAATATAGTCAATTGAAGTGAAAGTTAAAGGAAGTGTGTTGCATCCTGAGGCAAATACTTCGAAGAACATAACTAAAGTAGAATGGTTGGTTCTCAGTTCTGAGCAGTGGGGAACCTAGTGTGCAGTCAATGTTTTACTAGGCCAGTGGCATTGTATTGAGGTTTAATATTGCTCTCCACACCACTATTGCTAGACTGAATCTTAGATATCTATTTACTTCTGAGCAAACAGAAAGCCTTGATGGACGGTTATTTGAACACATGCTGCTTGATTCATATCGAGGGATAGTTGGAAGCATGTGAATATCTATGTTAAAGAGAATTCAACATCTTAATTTTTCTTACTGTCACTCTACTATTTTGATAAGATGGTGGATTTTGTTTTTTATCATTTGTTTCAACCTGCTTTTAGAATGTTATGGCTTTTCCTCACCATTATCTAATATACTTGAGTTCTTTTCATGATTCTTTTCTTTCAATGACCTTCACATGTAATAACCAGAGTTAAGTCCCCTGTTGGTAAGAGATTTTCAAAAAATTGAGGTCTTGAAGTATTTTTCTCATTTCATATTTCAGGTTAGATGGTCGGCAGAAAAGTTAATGGATGAAGGTGTTCTTTTTGGAGATTTCTTTGACATGAATGAGCATGGATCATTTCACAGAATATATCGCCCAATCTCAGATCAAAGCAAGATGATACAAGTTCTTGAAGAATACAACATGAGGTTCAACATTGGAGAAAGTGTAAGGAAATAAAACCAATCGTAGTTAAGTGCATCAAGTTGAAATCTGTTACTAATATCTTTGCCTAAGACCCAGAAGAGGCAATATCACAACCAGGAAGGAAGTATGAAATTTGAAACTCTTTGTTTTTTCTGAAAATAGTTAATGAAAATGTTCATTAATCCATCAACAAACTATAGGTAGGAAAGTAGGTGATTGTTACATCTTAGATTTGACATTGTATGGGATTGAACCCATAATCTACCAGTTTCAATGCGGGTACTCTACTAATTAAGGCAACAGCACAGATCAACATCTGATTATGTATCGTGATTATCCAAAATGAGAAAACTGTGTCATAATCCACCTGTTTTTCCTATCTCTTATCTTTGTAACATCTGTTCATATATTCAACAAACCAAACAGGAATAACTCAAAGAATTTCTAGTCAATGAGAAAACATGATCAGACCTTAGGATTAGATTATAATATACTGTTATTCTTTAACATTTTTTCCTGCCCATCTCACCCTAAACAGCCTGACCAGATTGTGTTCTTCAAGGATGCAGTGGAACACATTGTTCGAGCTGCAAGAGTCTTCAGACAGCCGGGGGGTCACCTCCTTCTGGTATGGGTGCCAAGATACATCCCTAGTTGCAATCATTTTGGGATTCACTCACTCTTTGTGTTCAGAATATTTAATCTCTATTTCATCCAATTTTGTTTTGACAGCAAAATCTTCATCCTTGGTTCTTGGGCAGTTTCACAAAACTGAGAAGGGGTTTTTATGTTAAAAGAAAATATTACCTTGTGAAAACTCTATATGGCTCTGAGCTTTACAAACAGGCCTACATTATATTATAAGAAATATGGTACCATGTGCAAAATTTTTGTGGTCTTGTGCATTACAAAAAGTCCTACACTATGTTATAAGAAAGTATTACCCTGCTTGAAACTGTATGGTCCTGGGCAGTATAAATAGGACTGCTTTGGTACTTTATGGTACAATGCAATGTTACTACTGAGTATTTACCTCATAAATTTGTTAAAAAGTTGGACTATAATTGCAGCATTGATACACATGGGAACCCCATTGTTAAGAAACGGCTATGAGCTCAAATTATTAAAGCACAGAACTAAGGACATGGAAATAAAAATTTGATTTAATCACATGTAATATTCAATTGGTGATCCATTCCATGACAGAATTTATTCAATATTCCCTTAATTGAGTAAAAGTGTTTCCTCTTTATCATTTCTTCAATTTTAGAGGTGATTGTTCAACAAATAAGATATGCAATGTACACAGTTTTAGTTTTGTACATAAAACATCACAACTTAAATTATTAGATTCAAATGATTTTTCAAGATGGTTGAATCTACCAGTGAAATTGATTCACTACTCCTTTCTGGCTGATACCATGAATGGTGTGCTTTGAAATGAAAGGTTTAATGTTTAGTGATAATTTGATTGTGTGAAAAATTTAGCTTGATAATTCAAAAGAGTCATTCATATAGAGTGATTATTGCCCTATACACAGCATATAATCTAATCTCACTTTACTTTTTAATTTCATCTTATCAAAAATCAAAGGTTGGTCTTGACGGCACTGGTAAATCAACCATTATAAACTTGGCAAGCTTTATTGCAAATTGCGAGCTCTTCCGTCTAAAACTTCACAACCAGTACAACATGGCAGAATTCAGAGACGACCTCAAGGCACTGTTCAGGAGAGCTGGTGTGAAAGGAGTTCCCACCGTCTTTCTCCTGGCAGACTCTGATATTGTCAATGTAGGTGTCTTTAATGGCATTAATATATTCATTCATTATATGTCAATACAAAAATAAGCATTTATTTAAAGCCTGCTGTCTTTTCCCTGGAAGATTCTGATATTGTCAATGTCTTTAATATGGAAATTTATTCAGAATAAGATGTTAATGGAAGAACGGAATGCTTTTGATTGCCAGAAATAATGGGGGGCAAAAAATAATCTAACTTTCATTTTGAATCCAATAGCAAAAGTAGACACATATTACATGCTGCACTGATTCTGCATCGAAATCTCATCAATTCTAAACCGAAATAATACTACTGTATTTTCAAAATTGTCAGGAATCATTCCTAGAGGACATAAACTCCATCTTGAATTCTGGAGAAGTTCCTGATTTGTTTGACAATGAGGAGCTTGACGGAATTACGATGGATCTGAAAGGAGCCGCTGCTGAGGCTGGGGTGACAGACACACGAGCTGCCGTCTATGCTTTCTTCATTCAACGCATTCGACAGAAACTGCATGTTGTCCTGACCATGAGCCCTGCAGGTTGGAATATGTTTCTAGATTAGATGTAAATTTGTGGTGGCTAGTTCTTTGCCCTGTTTTGTTTTGTTTTCTATTGTTCTGTGAAATGTTAGGAATCATAGTTAAGGTATGTAGCTTTCAATTTATTGTTGTTTTACTGTTGTTGATGATGTTGTTCTTGTTGTTTTGTTTATATTCTTTATGCCACTCTTGCAGTGTTAGGCTCCTGTTCTCTTTTTTATCATCCAATGGAGTCCAGAGGCATATTATGTTTTATTCATCATTCCAAATTCAGCCCCAGACAGAGCCAATAAAAACCTCTGTCTAGACTTAATGGAAAGCGGGTTACCAGCGCTCTGCACTTGTTTTAAAGAATGGGAATTTAGAAGATATTATTTGCTCAATAGCACTAAACTGGTTCTATTACTTGTCAATTTAAAAAACGAAAATAGAAAGAGTGTTTCAAATCTTATAGAAATCAAATTCTGTACAGTGGTTGGATAACAAACTTACTGCTTGGCAGCTTTTGTAAAGAAGAAACAAACCACCTTTGCAAGTCCCAGTACTGCCAAGCTTCTTTGAAAATTCTGTAAACATAAAAAATTGTGATCATTGTTATCACTCTCTTAATGACTAATCTTTATAAAATTACCATCAACATTCAAAATATCTTTATAGAGTTGATTCAATTCCATCTTGATCTTTATTTCCACAATATAGTTTCCTTTTGAGCTGAAGAATGAATGAAATTAAAAATCCCACACCCTCCACCCCCCCCCCCCCTTTAAGATGAATAGCCTACAAGCATTGATTTCTCATTTTTCCATGTTTTTTTTTTTCAGGAGATAAGTTCCGTCAAAGATGTCGCATGAATCCTGCTCTCATCAGCTGTTGTACCATCGACTGGTTTGATGAATGGACCGATGAAGCTATGCTGAGTGTGGCCAAAGTATTCTTTGCCAACACAGAGTTCATTGCTGATGAATCCAGATATGACATGGATGTGAGCTTTATTCTTTTTTCTCTCAGGGAGTTCCTCCCGTGACATTTTAAAAACAGATGGGTAAAAAGGTCTCGAGGAAAGCCTGTCTTGAACAGAAAGTTTTGTTGGGTTGTTTTATTTTACCTCCTATGATATAAACCTACACAATTATCATATTCAGGGCTCTTTGTCTCTGCTTTTATTTCCCTCCACTCTCTATGCAATCTTTTTATATGTGATGATTAAAGTTGTGTATGAAAGCAGCAGGCAACAAAACCGGTTTTATCATTATATTTGAAAACAGACAAACACCCAAGGTGTGTGAGTTTCATTACATATGACAAAGTGAGGGGGCAGGGGGCACATCTTTTTGCCTAACAGGATAACTCTTTACTGTTGTTTGCCAGACTAGAACAAATAAAAAACCAGTAGCCTGTAGCCTGACCCTCACATTCTGGATAAATATGAGCCTATTTATCAACAGCTTTTTAACCAATAGCATTCACTAATAGATATCCTCAAATTTTTGTGAAAAGTTTTTTTTTATCTGATGTATCATCAAATTGATTTCTTTCTTTTTCCAGGACGTGAAAGAAAGAGCTGCACATATATGTGTAGATGTTCATAAAAGCATATCCAGTATGAGTAAAAAGCTGTATGAAGAAACAAGGCGAAGATATTATTCCACTCCAAGCTCTTATATGGAGCTGATCAGGCTTTATTCAGGAATGCTGAGAGACAATAAGAATGAATTCATGAGGAACAAGTAAGTTTATTCTTTTTTCGTTTTTTTTAAGAAGTAATGTAAGAAGGTTAGTCTCTCACAGGTAGAAAAGACATAAATTACAATAACAAGAGCCATTTAGAGAGCTTATTTTGCTTTTGCTGCAGTAGAAGATTGGAATAAATGTTGTAAAAATTATGAATAAAAAAATCACATGATCAATTTGAGCATGACGGAACTAATGGATATGATGTTTTCAGAAACCGCCTGAAGAACGGGCTGTCCACGCTGTCTAATGCCTACGCCATGGTGGGTGTGATGCAGGATGAGCTGTCTTCTCTCGGACCACGGATTGTCACCAAAACTGCTGTAGGATTGATTTGTTTCTTTTTTGATCAATGAATGAATGAACATCCCTATTTATAAGTAGTAAGCTTAAAGAAAATATACCTATGTTATTCAAAAAAGGTTTGTAGTAAAATTAATTTTCTAATTTCAATTAAATATTTCTTTCCTTTGGATACAATTCCTTTCAGTTATGAATGAAAAATCTCTAAGTATGCATACATGTTTTTTTATAATACCCATTGAGACTGAGATTATCCCTAAGTTAGCAAATTGAACCCCAAGAAATGTAATCATGAAGTGTTTTTCAGCTTTGTAGTTGATATCATCCATCCACTTGGACTTGGTCTCACAAAATGTAATCCTGACCACATTAAAGATTTCTTGGTTTTTATTTGGGGCAGGGTTATGGACAGGAATTAAGTTTGATAGGCTTTTTCAAATAACAAAAGCTTTTAATTACAGCACTGTCACTCTTGTTTCTCTGCTTTTTCATTACAACACAATTTGCCTAAAAATGAGGTGCATTTAATGTCAATAAAGCAGTATGATTTGTTACTGCACAAAAAATAGGAAAAAATGATACACTTATCTTGCAATGATTACTTTTCAAACTTTTGATATATGACACCAGGACACAGAAAAACTTCTCCTGCAATTGGAAGCTGATCAAGAAGCAGCTAAAGAAGTGGAAGACATCGTGTCCAGGGAGGAAAGCATCATGCAGAAAGAAACACAACTAGTGCAGGATTATGCCGATGTAAGTCACTGGTTATTTTAAGTGAAGAGAATTATATGGCATGTGGCTTTTGGAATCTCTCAGAGATAAAACTATGCTTGGAAGGAAATAGCTTTGAATGTCTTTTATTTATGTTTCTGTATACTTGGCTGTTTTCAATCTCTTTGATTTATTTTTTAGGCTATTGGAAATCTATAGTTTAATGTTCTTGTATTGTATCCAAATGCATAGATGTGCTCAGTGGCAATTTACAAAGTATGGAAAAGAAAAATTGACATTAGCAAAGAAGTATAAATTTGTTAAAGTATCTAAATGAAATATACACATGCATCTGTTTTATAATGAAGTCATTAAACTTGGTCAGCTAAATAGGGGAAGGGGTTGGGAAGGGGGAACAAAACAAGAAAACTGAACAAACAAAAAAGGAGAAGAATGAAGGTTTAGAGTGGTGTAGAGGAATCAGATTTGTAGACAAGAATGTGAAGGTTCAATTCAATCATAAGGCAGTAAATATCTGTCATCAAATTTAGATTTAGTATAAAGCTTAACTTTTTCTTCACTGTTCTCCACAGGAATGTGAGTCCGATTTAGCCTCTGTCTTGCCTGTACTTCAAAATGCCATTGCATCCTTGGAAACTCTGGATAAAGCCTCCATATCAGAGATCAGGTGAATCATTCTTTCTATTTCATTCTTTACTCTACTTAAATCATCTACTGCCACAATAGCGGGTGCTGATTTTGTCAAGCGGCCATATGAGCTGTTCAGAGAGTGTAGCCTGTGGCCTGCTGAGTTGTGGGTGAAGCCCTTGGTGAACTTTTTGTGATTATATCATCACATGCAAGATTGATGTGTGAACTACATATGAAAGCTTTTGCTTTTTTCATCTTTTCTTGGTGAATGAGGATTGAGCTGACCTGTCTGTTTACTTACTTACTTATCCTCTTGGTGCTTGCGCAGCACATAAGGCCGAAATAGAGGATCTCCAACTGTCTCTGTCCAATGCCATCTTTGCAATCTTCCCCCATGTCCATCCCTCCCATTTCATCTCTTGCTCAAGGCTTCTCCTCCAAGTTTCCATTGGTCTGCCTCTCTTGCGTGTCCCTTGGGGTGTCCATCTCAGGACCGTTCTTGGGATTGCACCAACATCCATCCTTTACACATGCCCTGTCCACTTCCATCTTTTTCTGGAAACGGTGCAGGAAACTGGCTCCATACCGGTTTACCACCATATAACTGTCTAGAGACAAAGAAAAGGAATGAACAGTCAGATGTGAGAGAAAGAGCTTCTGTGATCCTACATGACCTCCATTATAAGACCCATGGCAAGAATTCCACCCAATTTGTATGGGGGGAGATGAATAAATGGTGAATCACATAGCTTGAGAATTTCCTGAAAGCAATGTTGATAAGAGGGTTGTGATGCACTGAAAAAATACTAGAAATGTGTCATTCAATGGTAAGGATATTATAAAAGATGATGTGTAAGGGGATAATTATAAGAACCCATGTGCTAATGTATCAGGATACAAGAACATTTTATTTCGAATTATCTTCATTGCAGAAAGACGTTTTCTTCCTCTTTTGATCACAAACAACCAGACGTAATCATAATTCAATAATTTGAGATGTCAAGCTATGAACTCTTGCCTGCTTGAGATTAGGAAATAATGCTCCCTTCAAATAGTGATAATAGTCTTACTTGTAGATTGTTTTTATCAATTTCACAGAGTCTATGTCAATCCTCCGCCTTTGGTAGCCACCGTAGTGTCTGCTGTGTGTGTTCTGTTCCAAAAGAAAACAGACTGGGCTACTGGGAAACTCTTCCTTGGGGACCCTCAGTTCCTAAAAATGTTGCTGAATTATGATAGAAACAACCAGCCTGACAAGGTAGGATTATTATGGCCTGTTGCAGATAAAATTCATGCAAAATAATCTCCAGCAATGTAATATATCAACGGATGAGAAATTTCAGATTTAATGGTGAGCTTAAATTTCATGGAGGAATTGGTAAACAAAAGTAAGACAAACGCCTTAATCCTTATGCTGGGTCTTAAAATCTGCTTTAGGCTCAAAACATCATTGCTGTAAGTGATTTTATTATCTTAAGAATTTATTCCAGTTTTATGGTAAGAGAGCAAAAATGATAATATGTGAAGTGTCAAACACACTCTCTACTATGCCATTAAACCAATGTAGATATGAATTTTTGATTAGATATAATGTAAATTTCAATAACACGACTCAAAATATTTTGTCTTAGCAGCTCTGCTCCTCCTCCTCTTTTTTCCCTTCCACCTTTTCCTTTTCTATTTTATCTATAGTATTTGGTTGACATGATATTCAGAACCAGCTATACCTAAATTGAAATATGGCATTCATTTATCTCTGCCTGAAATGAACAGGTGTATTCAAAACTCAAGAAGTACACCCAGGACCCCAACTTCAATCCCGACAACGTAGGCAAAGTGTCTCTGGCCTGCAAGTGCATCTGCATGTGGGTGCTGGCTATAGACAATTATAATTCTGTGTATAAGGTAAGCCTTATACAGGCATAGTCTCCCATTCTATGACAATTATAATTCTGTGTATTCTATGACAATTATAATTCTGTGTATAAGGTAAGTCCTATCCCGGCATAGTCTCCCATTCTATGACAATTATAATTCTGTGTATAAGGCATAGTCTCCCATTCTAAGACAATTATAACAGTACTGGTTTATACACCATTTATTGCCAATACGTAATGTTTTTTTTATTAATACCAGCTGTTTAAATATTTATCTTTCTTGAAAATTCCCTTTAAAGTTATCGCAATGAAAAACACATGAAAATTGTAAAGAAATAATGACGTTGTAATTTTTCTGCTGTCCTTTCATGCATGGGTTTTTTTTTTCTTCAGTAACCCCCCCCCCCTCCCCCATATCCCAGTTACTTAAATTGAACAAAGAAGAGGAGCAACAAAAATTAATGTCCCCTATTAAGATGGTACCCGTGAAAAAGCTTCCTTTAAGTGTATTGTTATTCCCTTTTCAATGTAATGAATTTCAGATGGTGAAACCTAAACAGAAAAGGGTCCAGGATGCACGAGAAGCATTAAAGCTTGCCCAAGAAAGTCTAGCAAAGAAACAAGCCAGCCTCAAAAAGGTAGCAAACATTTGAAGCATCTTTTAAATTTGTTGAGCTACATTAACAAGTTAGCCTACTATAGTTATGAAAGAGTTGAAGATTTTGTTGTATCTATTCAATTTGTTAAACAGAATTGTCAAAATAACCTACTAAAATCATTAAGTTTGGCCATTTCTATTCAATTTTCTAGGCTAATTTGACAAGTTAGTCTACTAATGGTAGTAAGCAATTGAAGGTCATGGCATATCTATTTATTTTGTTGAGCAATTCTTTTTAAAGACAGCCTATGATATTATACTCCAATCCAGTCCAATCCAATCCAATACTGTTGCAGCTTCACAATTGAAAGTAAACGCAACATAGTGTGGTAGTAGGGGTGGTTTGAAATTTTGTGCTTAGACACTCTTTAATACTCTTTAGAAAGTAAATCCTATTGGTCTTAAAGACAATCTCCAAAAGGTTAATTTGTGTCTATTCTATTTCTTGCTGATCTGCTTAGATTCAAGCCCATCTAGAGCTGATTGAACAGCAGTGCCAGGAGAGTGTCAACCAGCGAGAGGAGTTGCATCGGCGACAAGAAATTACCGCACAGAGACTGGACCGGGCCTCTATTCTGATTTCAGCGCTGGCTGATGAAGAGGTGACAATTATTCACTGCATTTTTGTATTTGGTTTGTTTCAGGTACTTCCAACAGTTCACGTCTTATCAGTGTCAAACAGAGGTGGCAAGATGACTGGATTAGTTGGTGTAGAGACTGGAGTGGACCTGGCCAGCCATAGTCTAGAGAGAGAGATTCACAGCAGGCTGAATATGTTTTTGTTGTTGTCAGATTCCCTTTTGTACCGCCCAATGGGCAGTGTAGGGACCCGGCATAATGTTTGACACCAGAATGCATAAAAAAGTACAAACCCAACTGATATCAAACAAAAGTCAGGAAAACTCTGAGCCAAGAGATTAATACAAGCAGGTGGCTAGCCCACTATGCCTATTCTTGAATGACTCAAAGAAAATACAAATTGAGGTGTACGTTTAGGGAGGTCAAACAAATTGTAATGTAGCCTGAGATTGGACTTGCAGCCTCATC
>JAUEKY010266297.1:0-14959 GCA_031833965.1 Scyllaea pelagica
GACTCTTCCTGTAAGCGTTGGCGTGCACTCTATCTCTCCAAATCGCAATACAATATGTATTCACACCAAGCCAACCAAACTCTTCCTGTAAGCGCTGGCGTGCACTCTATCTCTCCAAATCGCAATACAATATGTATTGACACCAGGCCAAACAAACTCTTCCTGTAAGCGTTGGCGTGCACTCTATCTCTCTGTGTCACATTATGTGTACTAGCACCAGGCCAACGGGTCTTGGTACCCTTCCAATAATGCCAGGCGCCAGGTGGGACAACTGCTAAATTGTTGATTTTAGGCATTAGTTCATGGCCAGGGATATGAGCCCATGACCTTAGTTCTGAGGCAGGTGTTCACCCCAAGAGCCAACTGCGCTGGTATCCCAGAACTGCCTAATGGCATAAGACAAGATTGTTTTTTTCACATGAAAGCCATTTGAATGCAAAAGATTAAAGTGATATCATGTCAGAAAACAAGGTCTAGTGTAGATTGTTTAAGGCTTCATTCATAAAATAATTGAAACACATTCCAACTATTTTTTCACATTTATTCTTGGTACACAAATAACCAGAAGCAAAAACAATGTATAAAAAAAAAAAACTCTTCTCATCCATATGCCAACACACTCTCAAATAACAATAAAAAAAGTCTTCTTATTATTTTTAAGATCAATGCTAATCCTGAATACCTAATATAAATACTAATGGGAGTTCCAGGACAGAAATATCTCTATACTATAGAAAATTATCTATTCCGCCTATTATAATTCAGTAAACACAACTCAATAACTTCAAAATGAGGCACAGGATGATGAAGAAAATCATTGTTATTGCTATCATGACAACAATATGTGGTTGAATATCAGTTTTGACAAAATCTTTAAAATTGTCATTACAGTAATTCCTTAAAAGAGAAAAGAAAAGACTCCTATACCTCAAGTATCACTGTTACTGTTAGTTTTTAATACCTACTCTCTTAAACCAATTTTTACTTACTATCATCTTACAATTGATAACTAGAAAAAAAACAACTGCACAATAGCATAGCTTTCTAGCTAGAAAGGCATTATATCACAGACTAAGTGAAACAATAAAAGCCATAATATGTAAAAATCTTTGTCGCCTTCACAATAGTTTACAACACATTTTATCACATACTGATGCTGCAAAGGCAAACATTGACTCATGGCAGTGAATCACTTACACACTCATTTCTTTTACTTTCGCTTACTTCACAACAGAAAACACTTTCAATGGCAATTTATTACAAAATCATTCTATGGAAGACTAACCTACAATGAAGTGGTTTCCTGCTTTCCATTGCTTAGTGAAAAAGATAAAGATTTAATCTACATTTTCATCTCAAAAAGCAAAAACTTTTACAGGACAAATCTTCCCCTTGCTTCCATCATAACTCTTATGAACAAAAGATGAATGTCTGATTGATGACAAGGAGAAATAAAATCTCCAACAAATAAATGAAAACTTCTTCTAAAACTAAGTCTGAAATCATGGTATAACTTTATCATTCCCTTGACTAGAAGATGTAGAAGAAGATCCAGAAGATTCTTTGGCCTTGGTGGCACTAGCATGTAGAATTCTTGAGGCCAAACTGTTCTTAGAAGATCTATAGAAAGTGTCGGACCCCTCTACACCCTGCTGCCATGCCACTTTCTTGGCGTGTTGGTTGATGGAATCTTGGACAATATCGTCCATCATTTCCTGGGTCAACACTCCATCTTCTGATGCGTAAGCTCTAGCCTTTGGGAGAAAATAAGAAACATTTTAGGCACATTTCACTTTAGTTTGACCTGGGCTTTTCTCATTAATAAAAATTGTTTCTATAATAAAAGAAAAAAAACAAAAAACAACTGCTATGGGTTTAATGTCTGATTCAAAACTGTGTAGGTCATATAACTGGTGGAGCGCTCTGAACATGTAAAGCTGCCACAAAGAGGTGAACCAAGAACTCACACAAATATCTCACCCAGTCCAGGGATGTAAATGCAGAATGGAAGAAAATTCTCAACTTTTGCGGGGAAAATTTCAACAATGAAATATTTTGAGAAAAAGTCACCATTAATGTCCTTCATTGACAGCCACTATTATCTGAATCTATTTCTAGATAAAATATCAACACGGTCAATTGGTTTGATTTGTCTAAATTTTTTTTCTTTTTGCTTATTTCCCAACGGAAATCTACTATAATTATAACCAACTCTGTACGTCTAAATGAAATAATTAATGTGAGTGTTATCTTGACGGTGAAGGTAGAAGGTGGAGATAGAATCTAAAAATAATATTAGGAGGAAGGAAAAACAAAATCAATAATTAATTCGGGTAAATTCAAATTTTCAAAAATTCTGAAATCAGAATTTTTCTGAAAGATTTACATCCCTGCCAATCACATTATACTGACACTGGGCCAACCAGTCTTAGCACTGTTCTCATATTGCCAAACACAAGGCGGGCGGCTGCCTAAAACGGATCTTTACAACTTAGGCCTGCCCCTGCATGGGATCAAACTTGCCATCTACCAGTTACAAGGCGGTACAGTCAACCACTTGCGCTAACAAAACCAGAATAGTTTGTGTACTCAAGGAATTCATTGACACATTGTGAGGACTCTAGTTCCAATTACATAATTAGGATATTGCAAACCACTCATATGCATTGCACAAAAAAAAAAAAAAAAAAAAAGAAAAGAAAAGAAAAGAATACTCCTAAAAACAAAAAGCAAACTAGACCATCAGTATGGAAGAGCAGATTCTTTGTAAACATGCAAATATGCAGTGTTATAAATCATTGCTATACATTGTGGTAATTGAGCAAACTTACGTCACTAAGAAATCAATAAAAGAGACATGATCTTCATTTCCAAAGTGGAAAGGAATAAAAATGATTTTAAAGACCAATTTGAGAAAAGTTGCATTTTTCTTACATAAAAGATCAGATCAAAGGGAGCCTTTCATGAAATTCATTATACATGCTAAAACATATCCCTACCTACAATAACAATAAAATCAAATTTTTTATTCATAATCCATGAAAGTTTTCAATCAAGTACCACAAACAACTTCTCCACTTCAAATATATCAAAAGAGATATTGCTGTGTTTTACCTGCCATGCCACTCCCAGTTTGGATATTTCTCTGCCCGAAAGTCCCTCAGTCTTGACTGCTATATCTTTACACTTTTCACCATAGTCAAACTCTGCCACTCTCAGACGTCTGTGATGAAATTTTCAAATATTAGACAGTAGTATATATTTCTCAAACAAAAAAACAAAACAAACTACATTCTACCATAGAGATGAAAAAGTTCTGATAAAATAAGCACCTAAAACTGAAATAAGAATTAAACTGACTGCTACTACCAGTAAATTATCAATCCTTTTTTTTTTTTTTTTGCACTGGTCTAAAAACCTGGAGAAAATTAAAAAAGGAAAGAAAACAAATAAAAACAAGAAATGATAGTAAAAAAAAACCCATCTATTTTCAGAATAAGATAATCTCTCTTACATACCCTTTCTTCAAGGCAGCTGGTTCCAGGATATATTCTTGAAAGTAATGACGGACAAGTCTTTCTCTTTCATCATAGTTTGGAATCTCAAATTCCACCATCTCATCCACTCTGTCATTGATAGCCCAATCAAACTGCTCAGGCTGATTACTGGCTAGAACCAGCATAAATCTGTTGGATAAAAAAAGGATAAATGTAACAGTAAGTTAATTGCAATTGCCTTATACTTATGTAACTATATAGCAACACAACATACAAGACAAACACTAATAGGTTTGCCAGTGGGTACGGAGAGCTTTGGTGTGGTGGATTGAAGCAGCTTCAGATATACAATTTAACTTTGAGACTGAAATCCTTAGGCACAGTGTGCTAGCAACCTGCTTGTCTTAATCTCTTGGCTCAGATCTTTTCCTGACTTTCGTTTGATATCAGATTGGGTTTGTACTTTTTGACCTATTCTGGTGTCAAACACTATGTCGGGTCCCTAAACTGGCTTTGATCAGTACAGAAGGGAGTCTAATAACAAAACAAAACAAACTAAAATCCTATAAATTTACAAGGATCATCATAAACAAATCAAGTAAGGCTTAAGAGAAAAGGATTTTCATAAAGGCAGGAAGATCACAATAAAATGGGAATACTATAGAAACATAAGAAAAACAGTGTTCCAAAGATACTCACATACTTCACATAGGTACGAGATTATTCATTCATTTATGCAGTCAAACTTGACAGAGCAACAAAACATACCTGGTCTGTGAGTTGTTATTGTTACAGTTTAACTTGATTACAACTTGAGTGAAAAGACTCCCAAAAATATCTAGATAGATCTATAACAGTACAATAGAATTTTGATATCAAAAGTACCATAGAGTTTTGATATCAAAGAAAACATATACAAACAAGAGTCGTCTATGAGCCCACAAAGGGTCGTCTAACAGCCCATCTCCGCTTCTGTTTCCACTCCTTATTGCCAAGCAATGCTTTGTTTTTCTTGTTACAGTGCAACATGTTACAACCAAAAAAATTTTTCTTAAATCCCCAAATCTATTGAAGCATCCGTCAATCAATTTGCCTTTCATTTACAATGGGAGGTGGGTGAGGTGGGAGACATAGAGATGGTAGATATTTGAAATCCTCAAAATGAAACACTTGAGTTCCCCAGCAATCTCATGCTGTTTTGTCTTGGGGATTGAAAAAAGGTAATTTTGCTCAATCATACTGTCAAACGGCCAAAAATTCTTAGAACTGTACCTGTCATGCCGAATAATATAAAATCTTAAGTGATCCTGCAATATATAACATCCTATAGGTAGGGCAGCTATAATATGTGTAACTGTAACTCACTTTTTGGATTGTTCCCCAGTTCTGTACAGGAAGGCATTCAATGTTGCTCTCATGTCTTCACTAATGACTTCCTGATTAAAAGATAACAATGGTTAACATAATTAGACATCGGAAAAAATAATGATAAGATTAAAAGGGGGTTTCAAAAAAAACAACAAAAAACAACAAACAGACCAAAAAAAAAAAAACAATGGTAGAAAATGAATGAAATGATGGTATTCAAAGTCAAAATATTGTGACATCATTTTCTTCATGGCAGTTTTGCTCCTTTACCATAATTCCCATTTATAAAAAGTCAAGAGCACATTACCATAGGAAATTAACCTGTTTCGAGGCTTCTTTGAATGAAAGATTATCTTCTTTCAACTAAGAATGGATCCATTTGGAAACTTATTGATCATCTTATAAAAAGCTATATCACTCTTGATAGATGCAAGACAAATTAAGAAGTAGATTTCTTTACAGCTAATGTTTCCCTCACTATACTTCCTTCTGCACCTCTAATAACTCCAAAAAACAAAACCAAAAACAACTCATTCCTGGGGATATAGCCCTTTGACACACAGCTTTAAATATCTCTTATGTCTAGTAGCAGCCAATGAGTTCTTAGTTGTAGCTATTCTAGATGCAATATTCATTCAAAGAGGAAGGATATTTCCGCGGATAAAGCTTTGAACCACATTGAAATCTTAAGACTAACACAATTGATGCCGACATTTCTTACACTCAACATCAGAGATCAGGTATATAAGGCCTATAAAGATTTTGAATACTGAAATTCGTACTTAAAGAAATTCATTATCTTCCTTTGTAATCTTTCATGAAGTTCACGCTGTTCAATTTTCAAACATTCTAAGAAACATTTTTTTCACTTACTGTTGCTCTTTTTCTTAAGAAAGCATCCGCTTCATCAACAAACAGCAAAACCCTGAAAGAGTCAATAACAGCATTAGAAAAGAATAAGAAATCAGTAGATGGATCAAACAAAACAAGTTTAATAGAAAAAGTTCTTATAACAGCATCCACTCAGGAAACAGCCTAGATTTGAAACAAAATATTTTCTTAAAAGTTTACAAGCCTAAGGTCACTTTGTATTCTTTGCTTTGATGTCAAGTCAAACGATAACAGGGGCTCTGTATGCATTTTAATTTATCTAAAATATAAAAGAATAAAAATTATAATTAATCTTTATTGTCCATAAATTTAAAATTAAAACTGGGAACTCCAAGGAGATTCTCCTGAATCAGTGCATTTTATTCTGTGTTTTGTGAGTCCACATGACAATTAGGGATAATGGGTATCCATGTTCTATCTCTCACATATTACACACACTTTCTTTCTCCATGACAGTGCATGGATATCAACAATTTCTTGACACCAAATTCAGTATCACTCCAAGGATGTGAAATCAACAAATTCAAAGAAAAGGGTATCATGCTGAAAGTTCATACCCTTTACTACTGGTGTGGGCCCAGTCAAAGACTTTGTGCATGGCTGTCACCCCATCTTTACCCATAGGGGCAACATCTCCTCCAGTCATGATGGCATAGTCCATCCCGGAATGCTTAGCAAGGCTCTGCAAATTGGCAAAATGAAGAGAGAATATCAATCCCAATTATTTCATCAAAATTATATAATCACAGTTGGTAAAGAACAAAATATGTGTGAAGATAGCTGAAAATGTACAGTCCTTAAAACTTTAAATCAAAACCAGTAAATTATAAAAGCAGAGACCACATTACCATTTCAGGACACTAAAAGTATTGTAAAATCACATAACAGCACTATTTCACATTTCCTATTACACTTGATCTTTTCTGTATGATATCTTTACTTAACCATAAAACTGATAAAGCAGAGTTGAGCTGTACAGAACTGCTCCCAGTCCCTGATTTATTCCAGCACACTCACCTTAGCAAACATGGTTTTTCCTGTTCCTGGGGGGCCGTACATCAAAATGTTCCTGAAATACCCCTTGTTCTTCTTGGTGTGTCTGGTTGAGATGGCAATGTCCCTGAGTTTTGCTTCCAAAGAAGGCTAAAAAAAAAAAAAGGAGGGTAATAAAAAAAGAAGCTATTTCAATACTTGATTCATAATATGGAAAAAAAATTTTTATTTATAAACACAACAACAAAGCACTTCAATGGACTGATATCTTTTGGACTTTTTAATAAACATTTATCACATACAAAATGAAAAAAATGAAATAGAAGAAGCTATCTTAAAAAGAACAGTGATGTGTACAATCCATTGCTTGTTTTCACAGTTCCGTAAAATACAGTCTTGAGAAAATTATTTATTTTCATCAGGAGAGTCTTGCAGATATGTATACTATACTCTCCATAACAGGGATGAATGTAAAATAATGAAATACAAGTGATTTAATTTCTACTTCCACTTGCCTCTAAAATGATTCCTTTGAGGGCATCCTCTGGTGGTCTGTACATCATTTTCGCTGTCTGTGCACAGATTGGTACAAAAACACAACACAATTTCTCATTTAGAATATGTTAAGTATAATTGCAGGATATCTCCTTACTAATTTTTAAAGGCAACAACCCCACAAATGAGTTGAGTTCAGTGTTGGGAACTCTGAAAAACACGACCCTTATAAATACATCCAGTACAAACAAACATAATTGATTCAAAGGAGCATTAAGATATCTTATGAGGGAATTTGACTTTTGGTCCCTTTCCTGCTTATTTCTGGTACTTAAGATTTCACCCTAAAAAAATGAAAAATCCTTTTTTTTACCAAAAAAATTTAATTGATACTTTTTTTCAAACATTTTTTTAAATGATTAAAATAAAACAAAAATATGTCTTTGGAAAATAATGCCATAAATCTATAATTCATGACTCACTTTGATTGGGTGCTTAAAGGCCTCGCTGACAGTGAACCGGGATGTTTCCCTGACAAGGGAAGGCTTTCCTAGTCGAGCTTCTATTGACTTAGCTGTCAAGCCAATCCCGTGTTTAGCTGTGTAATAGCCAACCACCACAAGTGTAATTCCACTTGCCTGTGACAAAAAAAGTAATTCATCAGTTTTCATACCACAGATTATTAATAAAAAAAGATCAACAATTGATATTATAACATGCTTGCATGTACTTATCTATCTAAAGTATAACATCATGCTGTGGACTGTTGTAATTCATTGTGTTATTGTGCTCTTTGTATGACCTGCCAGTATAAGTAGCATTGTGTATATTTCTCAACTTTATCTTTCCCTTAGCAGTCATAATCATTTATGACTAACAGTGTCCGTTTTCATTGTTCTTCTATTTAAACCATTGATATAGCAGAAAGTGAAACCAATATTTGATAAATGATTAAAATACTCAAATGATTTTCCTCAGTTTCTGGATGACAAATTGATTTAAATATTCATGAAAGCCTCAACTTCATTATAGAAATATCTTTAAACAAAAAGTCACAACACAAAGTGCACTTACAGCTGCTGTGATCATATTCCAGTTGTTGAGAAAAGATGTCAACCCGGAACCCATAACTGAACCTATCGTCCTGGAGCAAAAATAAAAATTTGAATGTATGAGATATACTTGAACTAGGTGGAAAAAAAATTGCAAATTCTTTCTAATTTTCAAAAGCTAACAATCATCGCTTTGAACGTAAATCATTTACAGCCTTGTTTATCTCTCACATGGGGGTTAATTTGTACTTTACAGATTCCATCTATGATTTATTTCTCTGAACAGTTTCTTCTGCAGAAAAATATGTGACAGAGGAGACCCATTTGTTTAAGATTGGATACATCCTTTGTGCATTTTGACAAGCAAACATGAAAATCAACAGTGATTGAGGCGTGCAACAAAAGTACCTTAAAAACAAAAAAGAAGATTGCGGGATTCAGTGCAATTTGGTATTGAATACAATAAAAAGTGATTATATTGGATTCATACCAATAACAAGTTTTAGAGGGAAAAGCACAGCAACATTAAAAAAACAGATTAAGATCAATCAGTCTCAAAATAAGAAAAAAAATTGTCTTTAAATTTCTTCATAGCAAATGCATCTAAAGTGATAATCAAGCTTACGTTATTGACTCCAAGGTTGTCTTCCTCTTCTCTTCTGCCTTCAGCTTCATTTGTTCTTTGATAATATCATTATTCTCTCTATCAACTTTAGCACGACCCCTCATTTCAGCCTCAATTCTCAGCATGTCATGCTTGTGCCGGATTTCTGCTTCTTTCTCCATTGTGTCTGTGAAGAGAGGAAATTTTACCAACTCTTCACACATCCTTCAAAACAGTATGTTGAATAAAGTAACATATGAGAAACCCGAGGACGACTAAAGAAAGGACATGCAGAGTGGAATTCATGACTCCGCTCGGGGAGTCCATCCACTAGGGCTACATTAAGCAAAGAAATCTAATTTTAGAAACAATGTAAGGGGACCAACTCGCATATTAATCTTTTTTTTTTGTCTGAAGAGACTTTAAAAAGAGAAAACAACTAAAAAATGTCCGTGTCATCATTTTTAACATTTTTTTTATTCATTAGTTAGTTTTAACATGTAATAGTTGTTTAACATTGTGGACTATTTTGTCTTTAAAAGGTTGTCGGTGAAGAGCGCTTCAGTTTGAAATGAATCTGTAGTTTGCAACATGCGGATTTCTGGATTGAGTGTGGGAAAACGCCAGCAAATATTGTAAATATTCTCTTGCTTTGAATTGCTTTGTTGTATTCAATCACTCTGAAAGCATATACCAATTCATTCTTGTAGTCTTTCATGATGTCTAAACATTGCTGTGTTGGGAATTGCAAGGGGAATTATAATGCTGCCAACAAGTGTCATGTGTTTAGACTAACAAAGGATGAAACAGAATGGCAAAAATGGTTGAATGTTTTACCCCCTTGAGAAAATTGTTTTGGATCCATATAAGTTTTTTTATTTGTGAAAGACACTGGCCTGCCGACGGCCATTCAAGACCAACCCTCTATTTTCTATGTCCCTCCCTCATGTTTGCCCTCACCAAAACCAACCCCCTGTCAGCCAAAAGTTGAAGTATTTTTTGATGAAAGACAAAGTCACTTCTTTGTTTGATTTATTTCCAGAGAAAAGAGTTGACGAAAAAAAATTCTTATTTGGTTGTTTCCAGATCATAGGATAAAATTGTCTTTGTTTTCATGTCTGATAATTTCAAGGAAAGCTATCTTTCTGTCATTGTTTCCTACAAGTTTAAATTTCTGCTCCCTCTACCAGACATCCACTAAAATAGCATGGCTAGCGGATTAATTGAATTAAAATGTAAATGCTGTAGTTATTGCCTTGTGTGTTCATTGTGATTGATTGGATTACCTTGATATAATTGAATTACCTTGATATAATTGAATTACCTTGATATAATTGAATTACCTCGATATGCTGAGATGATCGTAAAGGTAGGTCAATTTCTGTGTCTTGTATTAACTGCTGTCTTTTTCATTGGATCTGTTTAGATTCTATTTCATCCACACACATATACATTTTTACATTGAATTACTAGCATTATGCGTATTTCTTCCCTTTTATATTGATGTCTGATCTGCCTTATATCTTTGCTTCTTTTTTTCTTTTACTAAATCTTCAATAGTACAGTTTTTACTCTTCACAAAAGGGCAAAAATCCATCTATAAATCTATAGTATGCTCAAGAATCTTATTATAGCCTGTCTACTTAAAAACCATTTCATCAAAGTATGGTTGAATTTTACCCGAAGTGCAGTTTTGGATACAATTTCATTAGATTTATGGAATTAAACGCTGCTTTTCAAATAGACTCTGCTAGCGAAGTCAGAAATTCCGGTCTGCTTGTCCTTCCTTGAGCAGTCCTCTGATAAATCTCTTAATTCCAGTGGTAGTGGAAACATTGTAGATTAGAATGTTTTGACAAATTAAAAGAGTACAGTATCTTTGCATCACTTGTAGGTATATCTTAAGTCAAAAGGCTCTAATGAACAAATGACAGAGAAACACCTTTAAACTGAAAACGGCTAAACAGAAAAAAGCTTAAACCTAAAACTATAAAAGAAGTTGTTTGGCTGCTAATCAACTCTACATTAAGAAACTATCACTAAACCAAAAACCAAATCATTCAACCAACGGATAAACCGAAAAGAAAAGACATCAATTCCCTACTTTTCTTTGGTAATTCAAGGTCTGCGAAAAATAAAATGCAACGCCATGTGGCTAATTCTCTACCCAGTTGATGATACTCTTCAAATTTCCATAGTAACTCCATGTTCCGATCTCCCCCCCCCAACACACACACACACAAGAGCACTGTCATTTGCCCCTATAGGTAAGTAAACACGCAAGCGTCCCATGATGCCATAACAACTTCCTTAAGTGTCCATGTATTGCATCGTTTGTGGGATGTACTGACTCAAATTGTGGATACCTAGATTGTTCGTCAACCAATTTGCCAATAGCTTACAATGGAAGGTGGCTTGGAGGGAGCACAAACACTAGGAGAGGGTCAAATACAGCTATCCATAGAGAGGGTAGATGCCCCACACCGGTATTCTTGAAACGTAGTATTCAGCGATTGATTTGTTGGCACTCCTCTTGTAACCTCACACGTCTGTTTTGCATCTTCTCCCGAAACACAGCCATCCTGCCTTTTCCTTCCAGAGTCCAAAACTTAACTAAGCCCTCAGTACATTTTTTTTTATTTGGGGGTGGGGGTGGGGGTGGGGGTGGGGGGGGGGGGGTGTTTCATATAGATAACTATTACAAGTAGCTTCTCTCTAAAATGAATTTGATTTTCTGAACTATTTCTAAAACGAAATATGTTTAAACCGAAATAAAAACCCAGGTTCCTTCAATTTCGGTTTAAATGTGTTTCACTGTATATGTAGATGCCCATATTGTTCTTAATATTCTATTCTTTACATAGAAATATGTGTGACTTTTTAAAAACAAGGTATTCATTCATATAGTGGGCTGCAACCTTTCTGAAAATGATGTTGATCAAATTCTAATCAATTACATACTCAGCCTTAGAGCCTCTTGCTTTTTGATGGATTCCTCCTGTTTGCGTAGATTGTCTTCATTCATGCGTGCCTAAAGTGGAAATACAATTCATAATGTACATCACAAAACAAGTAAAATCATAGTATATTTAAAAAGGGTTGATTATATCCTCTACCTAAGCCCCAATGTGGAGTGGAAATACATTTATCATGACATTTTTCAGTTGAATATCTTAAAGAAAATTTGTAAGCTGTGTCACTTAAAAAAATACAATCCAAAAACAAAATGGAAATGTCTTGGTCCAAATGACAAAAATTTGCTTTCACTCAAAGACATCCAGGCGCTTTTAGTTGAGATCAGATATGGGCTGCTAGTGTAGTTATCTATTAAAAGAAAAGATTTATTTTTCTTTCCTGATAAATCTATCCTTATCAATGTAACATGCTTTATTCATTTTATTATTCCTCTAAAACAATGTTTTAAAAACCTCATAATATAACCACAGAAATACAACAGATCATAATTTTAGGGCAGAATAAATATTGAGTGCCAACAGACATTCATAGCACATCAATAATTTTTTTCCTCAAATGAAAAGACAACCACCTGTTGTGCCAGTTGATCATCGTATCTACGTCTTGCAAGCTGGTCTTCATACTGAGATTGTTGTTGTTTCTGTTTGGCTTGCTCTGCCAAAGTTTTACGATGTTCTTCTCCCATGACCCTGGCTTGTTCCACTTTAGTTTGTTCCAAGTGGACTTCATATTCCTGAGTTAAAAAAAAAATCAAATTGAATTTAGAGACATATCAATGTTATGAAAGTCATTTCAGAATCAAACAAAAAAGTTTGTTTGACCTCCTTAGATGTACACCTCAATGTGTATTTTCTTTGGGTCATTCAAGGGTAGGCACAGTGGGCTAGCCACCTGCTTGTCTTCATCTCTTGGCTTTTGTTTGATATCAGATTGTGTTTATACTTTTTGACACATTCTGGTGTCAGGGCCCTACACTGCTTTGGAGCAGTACATAGGGTATCTCATAACAAAACAAAAAACAAGTCTAGAAAAGCATGAAGCAATGATTTTGGATGAGAAATAAAATAGTTACAATTCTAAGAAAATGTTCGAATATAATGTTTAAGCCTCCTCCAATACTGTACAAGTCTTAGTCTTATCACAGTCAGAATTCTCTGGACATTTTATGTGCTGCCAGAGATAAACTGAGAACTCACACAAATACCTAACCCAGTCACATTATACTGACACAGGGCCAACCAGTCTTGGCACTCTTCCCAAAATACCTCAAAATTAGTTTTACAAGAAATAAATTCTTTTATTTCTTTATCTTTTACCACACTCCTTGCAGCATGGACATTACAGAAAATAAGTCAAAGCTGGAAAAATTAATGAGTATTTTCAGTTTGCTGTTAAACAGATATAATATAATATATTATATACAGAAGAAGACCTAAAATTAAAAAGTTCTCGAAAAATTGTAAGATCAGTCCAAAAAATAAAACTGATCTCTATTATATTGTTGCCCTAAATCAATCTTTGAATTGAGGTCAGGAAAACTATATGATAAAGTTGAAAAACTAAAGGGAAGACAGGAATATAATTTTGTTGACAAGAGGAGAGGGCCAACTAATTATAAGATCCAGGAATAAAAAACATTCTAATGGCTTGAAATTCAAAACGAGACCCCAAATGTGCCTGTGATCGGTATTGTGATCAGGGATAACAAAATATTCTATTGGATATATGCACTTGCTATTAGTTTCATAGTCTATCCAAGGATAACTTTTTTTTTTTTGCCTATTGGCATCAGAATTGTATTAAAGTATAATAAACTGTAAAAAGGAAAAAAACGTCTACTGTAAAAAAGAAAAAAATCTCAACTTCATTTCATTATCTAGTACCCTATTACCAATACTCACAACTCTTTGTGAGTCGGGATTCCTCTGGATCAGCCACTGTGACATTTTGGTGTATGTGGTAGGATTTCAATTTTACCCGGACAGCAGCCTTGCGACCTACTCTTTTCGATTTCCAACTGGCAAGGGTTCTTTAATGTGCACATTGTGCACACGGGACCTCTGAGTTTATCATAGGTCTCCAATAGGACTAGGCTCTTGATCTCACCTATGGATGTTGCAGGAATCAGGGGAGTGGCATACGGGTTTTTCTCCGGTTTATAGTAATAAAAATTACAATGTGATTTTTTTCCCCAGGTGGACACAAACCCGTGCCATTTCGTTTCAGTGCCCGAGCCATGACCACTGAGCCACAGAGTCCTCCAAATCTCAACTTATTTTCTTACTTCTTATGAGTGCATATAAGTTCTGAAAGAAAGAATTAGATTACAGAATCTCACAGTAATTCTGAAAACCATTGCCACCTACTGGTTACAAAGCAGACAATCAACCACTTGCGCCAGCAAAGCCAGTATTCACAGGCCTGTGTAATGGTCTCATAGGCGAGACCTGTAACTAGAAGGTGGTCAACAAAATTCAGCTTATGAAGAAAGCAGGTTCATACCTTAATCTTTTCCTGGGATTGAATAGCTTTTGTCTTCTCCTGCTCTTGAATTACTGCTAAGGCACTCTTGGCATGAGCTTTGAAAACAGAAACAAAAAGTTATACAATTCAGTTTTTAAATTATGTTACTCAATAAATCATTTTTCAATCTTTCTATAGCTAATAAAATAATCATATTGGAGGTTGAGATGAATTTGCAATCCTTCCATACTCCCTGATTCACTCATTCAAAACAAAACATCAATACAATAGCATTTCCTATTATCAAATCATTTAAATTCACTCATCTCCCACTTCTCAAAGACATTTCCTGCACTAAATTTGTTTTAGGCAAAATAAAGTAGATATCATGTTTTGATTTCTTTCTATCCAGCCTTATCATGAAAATTTTTAAACAATCAAGTAAAGAGTTGAACTTCTATGTCAAAACTTTTCTCAGGCAAAGAAAGAAATCCTGCAATACCTAAAGTAGGCTGATATTTGATGATTAAAAGTTTGAATAGAGAGAAAGAGGGGGGGGGGAAGAGAGAGAGAGAGAGAGAGAGAGAGAGAGAGAGAGAGAGAGAGAGAGAGAGAGAGAG
>JAUEKY010266408.1:0-14958 GCA_031833965.1 Scyllaea pelagica
GAGAGAGAGAGAGAGAGAGAGAGAGAGAGAGAGAGAGAGAGAGAGAGAGAGAGAGAGAGAGAGATTAAAATTATGTGGAAAGGCATTGTTGTATGTACACACTGGCTTTATCCATGGCGGAGAAGGGAGATAAGCTATAGACTACAGGCACTTAAAAGCCAAAATAAAATGGAATATTGTTGTTGCAGTTTAACATTATCACCTACCTCCATATGCCATGAAAGCTGAAGACAAGAGAACATCTCCAATGATGGTGGCCATTTGGTTCTTGAAGGTTTCACTACCAGCCTCCCAACGGGTCTTCTCACTAGCCAAGCTGTTCAAGAGAGCTACACTTCTTTCCACCTAAATTTCATAAATATATTTCATAACTTATGAGATGTCTTTAATAATCAATTATAAAAGTGATTAGAGTAAACATATAGAAAGACAACAATCCATATATTTAGTGCACATTTTGTAACAAAACACAACAAGAAAATTGAAGCCTTTATTAACAGTTATCATTTTCTTGAAGACAAAAAAGCTGTTCTCATTTCTCTTTTTTTAAACCTAGCTTTTTAACAGTTTAAAGTCAATTCCTTATTAACTATCGTGAGGAATACCAGAACTTTTCTGAGAACCTGTACCAAAATATTTTCAAAAAGCTAAAATGGAAAGGAAAAAACCAGGTATTCCCTCTTGCAAACCTACTGCACCCATTCCAACCTACCTTTGCCTCGACAGCAGCCAAGTCTGCCTTGATTGCCTGGGCCTGACTGATGAGAACGGCATACTCTTCTTTGTATTTGGAGATGCTCAATTCCAGTTCAGCAATCAGCTTGTTCACTTCTTGACCCTTCAGTCTGTTCTCTTCAGCTTGGTTCTCTAGTTCTTGGAGTTCATTCCTCAGAGGTTCAATTCTCTTCAGCATTTCAGCAAACTGAATCTGTAAGTGAAATAGACAGGGGTGATATAATAAGAACATTTGTCAGTCTACTCTCATATAGCAGTTAGAATTTAACACAGAGCTCCTCTAAAAAAGAATGAGTTGTCATCAATGTGGATCTTCTCAATAAAAGCATCAATTTCACTGCTCAAAATAAACTGATGGGATTGGTTATACGTAAATTGCTTTTTCAGACTTTCCAACTCCCAATAAAACTTACAGCAATTTTTAATGAGAAACAAGAAGAGCTTGGCATACTGTGCTCTTAGGTGAATTATGTATGATAAATGCAGGGCAAAAGCCTTAATTGATTTAACAAGTCAAATGGTATATAATAAAGAATCATCTTTCTTACCTGTGCAATAGCCCATTTGACCATGGGACCACAGGCCAAACTGGCACGGTTCACTTTCTCATAATTGTAATCTGGGTTGCTGAGATACTTTGTCTTCATCTTTGTACGGATTTCATCCCTAAAGGAGGTGGTATATGAAGAAGTCAAAAACAAACAAAAAACTTACACAAAACATATGCAATGTGCAATGTTTCCTTGCATGAAGCAAAGTGGTAATTTAGGGAAATACATTACTGTCTCCATCCATAAAAGATGATCAAAACATTTGTTCAAATCTTTGCACACAAAAATGTCCTGTTTAACTAACTCATAAAGACCCATAACGAAAACATATTCAAAAATGCTTACTTTCTCTTTTCAAAATCTTTGACTAAAAAGTAAGGATGTGAAGCAAAATTTACTTACTCACCCATTGACATGACTTAAAATTACATTCAATTCTACAAAAAGAATAAATATCTTAACAAAATTTACCAACCAATTTGTTATGTCACAAAAACAATTCTGTGCCATTTGATTTTCAAGTGTATCAAGTACAATGGACATTTCATCTTATTAACACAAATACCTACCAGCACTTTATATATTTAATCACATGAGAGAAGAAAGCAGAAAAGATAAAATTGCACAAACTAAGAGGCATTAACTTCGTAAAAAGACGTATAACAGTGTGATCTAGTATGGGAAGTAAAGCTCATCTAACAAACTGCTTACTCCCAGGAAAATAATTCTTACCATTCGTATGGCTTTGATGAAATATTTACCTTAGTTCATGTCTAATGCCTTACAGCTTTATCAATACTTATATTTCACAACTGACAATACTCCTGAATCCTATTTGCTTTGATAGATCTTCAGGAATTTAATCTGTCATCATGGCTGGTCTTTGTGAAATCCCTGAAATCCTCGCACCCAAAATTAACGATATATATAAAAAATCTGTGAAACTGATTCAAATGACAGGATTTGACAGCGCAGAAGTAGTTCTGACAGGCAACTGCCTTTACACTGCAATGTGTTACCATGAATAAAGCTTAAAATGGCTTGGTCTACAGTATGGATATGATTTGAATCTTACCTTGACAGTACTTGACTTTATGTTAATGGGTTTAGGGAGACTTACCTTAAAGCAGTTTCAGTTCAGATCGCATTGAAAAATAAGGGTTGATACTAAATAGATTGCCAAAACCCCCCGCTGGTTCTACATATCTTTAAAACTAAGTTCTTACCTTCTGTTTTCTGATTTCTAAAGAAGGTCTCTGTGCAATAGCCTGTTTCTTGCCGGTTTAGGCACTATCAACACAACTGCAAATGCAAACTTACACCAACTTTCTTTTTCTTTGACTTTCCTCCATCCCACTAACACAAAAATACACATAGAAAATCGAAACAAACAAAAAAAAAAGGCCAGAAAACCTACACAAAATAAGACTAAAACAAAGGTATGGAAATCGAACACAGAGAAGACTGGATGAGGCAAGAGTTATTCTTGCGCACCTGTTAAGTTTTTCATTTGATTACTTTGTTGATGAAAGAATAACACCAAGCTTGTCTCCCACTCTCCCACTATCTCCTTGTATCGCTTTTGGAAGCTTACTCACTCCGCTCGTCTTGGATGCTCAGCAAAGAGTAGGTTGTTCTTACTTCACAGGAAAAGAACTCATCAAATACCGATGGTACTCACGTGATGTCATCAGTTTTCATATTGACAATAGAAGAGATAAAGCTGTCCTTGATGATGACTTGTCGGATAACCTTCCAGTCCGTGGCAGTTTCACCGAGAAGCAAACAGATTGCCTCCAGGGTCAGCTTCACCACAGGTGGAGGGTTGCCCATGGAACGCACCTCCACCAAATCTTTCTTCTTGATGCCCTTCACAGCTGAACACGCCCAAGTAGTAGATTAAGTGGGGGCAGTGTTGTTATCAAGGTGGTTGTGGCGGCATCAAAGAAAATAGGAGTTAGTGAAAGGAGATGTGTTCAGATGAACAATGTCAGGTTCAAGATGAAGTAAATCATAAAAAATAGAATCAAACGTACAGTATGTGAAAAGTACCACTGGAAAATAAGAATCTTTTGATCAACAACTATAAACACTCTGCAATGTTATTTCCAAAAGTGGAATGGAAAAATGACTAAGAAATAAATATCCCACTGTCCTAACAAGACAACAACATGACAAAATTAAAAACTCATGCCACAAACTATTAGTAGAAATAAAAGAAAGAAACAAAAATCCTTTCACCAAAAAATACAGAAAAAAGAAAGGGATGGGATAGTTATTGTTTCTGTCATTGTATGACATCCATACAAGAGTACATGAAACAACCATAACAGGGGAGGTAAGGCTGGGTTGAAAATAAAGGGGAGGACATAAAAAGCAACATGGAAGGTGGGAGGGAGACTTTGGCTCAATGAGGTGCTCCTAAAATGTTTCCAAAAAACTCCCAAAACAGCAATATTTTGTGTGTTTAACATGATAATCATTAGGACCATTAGTGATGATGACCAGCTGGTGACACATGCAGTTTTCTATAATATAGTACCAGCAAAATATAATGTTGAAAGCCAAGAACTTACCAACCAGGATCCTTGTCAAACAAAACCTACGCCAGAACACAAAGCCAAACACACCCAGTTGCTTACATATTTCATTCTTTCCTGTTGTACTTACGTTGAGGTGACTAGGTCAAACAGGTGCCACAGTTTCTCTTCATGCTTTGAAATCTTTGCATTATCCATTTTTACAAGCATTACTTGACTTACGTAATGTCATCAGTCTTGAAATTGACAATAGTGGAGATAAAATTGTCCCTCATGATAACTCCTCTCAGTGCCTTCCAATCCAGATCTCCCTCACCGAGCAGGACACAAATGGATTCCACAGCTAATTTGACTGCACTGGGTGGATTAGCCAGTGATCGTACTTCGACTAAATGCTGCCTCTTGATAGACTTGACGGCTGGCATAAACAAAAAGGGGGAAGGAAAGCGCACACACATAAAGCAACCAAAATGAACAAAAAAGGAAGGTGTTATAGTTACTCTGCAAGAGCCAGTCCCATCCGAGAAATACTCAAAATAAAAATCATACTTCTCCCTCCTGGTGTGTTATCAGCCTTTTGTCTTTTCTACTTTTGCTTTATTTTCAATATATAATGGTTTTTTTTCTCTCTGTTTCTTTTTCCTTTAAATAGGATCCAGTGTGCACATGAATCGTTTTAGACTTTCTGAACATAAAATGTTTTGAAACTTAAACACCCGATTTATAACACTTTGGGATGAAGCTGTTTTCATGTCCTGATTACCTCGTGAAGTATAAAACAAGTGAACATAGATAAAGAAATGAATTTGACTCCAAACAAAGAAACAAAACAAAAACAAAAAAAAGAAAATTAAGATTTTGAAATAGCAATAGAAATAAAAACAAAATCCTGAGTGAAAAAAAGAAACAAAAGCAAATGTGACCCAAGCTCTCATACCAGGTATAAAGTCGCTGGAACCAAACTAAGAAAATCAAGGTTTTTGGTGAATGGGGTCCATTCTAGGGTATTTCGGATATTGATCCGAATAAAATCTGAGGCCTTCAAATTTTCAATTAAAACAGCAATTAGATCATAACAAAACTACCAATAAGCAAAAAAAGGCTGATATTTGGAAGTTTTTGATAAAAAGGAGTAGAATATTTCCATATTGACTCCCTCTAAGAACCTCAATGATACGAATAGCCAAGAATCAAAGGTGCATGAAATGCACACTACCGGAAAGCCTGTGACGTAAACTGTTCAGGCATATACATGGCAAGCAGTAAAAAGTTTATAAATGCTTCTATCTATGGAGTTAATAGGACTGAGTGGGTTCAATTGTCCAAAAATCACACACAACTTAAAACGTGTATTTCTCAAAACTGTGTGTGCTCACTCCATGCACTTCAATCATTGATGTCTCGGCTGTAAATTGATGGATTATTATGATCTTGGTATCAAATTAAAGCTTAAGAACTCAGCTTTACTGTGGCGCAGATGGTCGAATATGTCAAATTGCGACTTAATACCTGGTTTGAGAAAAATTGGGTAGCAAGACTAAAAATTACTGATTCAAGACACTACAACAGCCAGGCTTGAGCTGTTCACATTACAAGCCGTTCATTATTCACTTTTCTGATGCTTTAGTGATGAAATGAAACATTGGAAGTTAAATAATCTTTGAAGGACTGTTGGGAAGAGGAATTGAAGCAGAAAGAGAGGAGAGGTGGGTGGATGGATAATCATAAAGCAAAGAGAGACGGTGAATGGGGTAAGAGAGGAAAGAGAAAGCAAAAGATACTGAGAGGGGGGAGTTGTGGGAGGGGGACAGAGAGAAAGGGGGGGAGAGAGAGGGAGAGAGAAGAGGAGAGAGGGGAGAGAGAGGGGGGAGAGAGAGGGGGGAGAGAGAGAGAGAGAGAGAGAGAGAGAGTCTGGGGACAAATACATTAAGGGACATGAAGGGGAGGAATGGGCATAAAGGGAACTGGGAGGTGGATTCACAGAGTTTCTGAAATCATATTTAACTTATCATTACTGGTAAAACTAGGTTTGTTTTTAAAACTTTTGCTCTCACAGCATAGGTTGATTTTAAAAATATTATTTTTCCTACACACTGATAATATACAAATACCCTTATGAATAAAAGCCCCAAGAATAGAATGAACAACTGTAGGCCAAACAACTGCTATTATTTGATTTGTTTTAAATGTGGTTTGGTTTCAATTTTCTAAGTTTTGTGTTTTTGGTCTAGTTAATTCATTTTTCATCACCTGCAGGCAATAATTTTCATTGATAGTATGTTTGTTATTGCCCACCTCTTTTTGATAGAATTGGTTCCATTCTGACAAATCCAACCAGTCTGAATAGCATCAAAATGATTGTATCATAAGCATGTTAATGACTTAGGTTCTTTATGCTTATTCTACATCCACACTCTGTATTTCATGACTTCAACAACTTTTAAGCTTTAGGTCATTTTCATCCCATAGAAATAAAATAAATCAATAAAAGAGACCAAAATTTCAATTTTGCGAAAGTGCAAGACCATTGGTGAATATCAACTTCATAAAATTCCTTAAGTTACATAATCCCCATGCAATAATGTTGATAGGTCATGTGATAAATGATATAAAATAGATTGTTGTATCAAACCTTCATATAAAACAATACAAATGGTTTGCATGAATGAAAAATGAAAAGGAAAAAAAAATCTTTTTTTTCATCTTTTAGTTTTCAGAGAAATAGGCTTAAATGCATGACTGAATTAACTATTACTCTCAATAAGAACAAAGTAATAATCATCATTACAATAAACGTTTATATGAGTTTGTCATTAGATGCTTCTATAATTTCACTTCTTCAAGAAATAATCTCTGATAAATTAATAACTTAATAAAGCCTCATGAATGAGTATATCAGGGACATCAGGACAAGATTACACTTACATTTATGACAGGAAGATACAAGAAAATGCAAATAATAATCCTTTACCCCTTTAACGTAAATAATAAAAACATGCAAAGCTTTAACAGAACATTCATTTTCAAAGAAAATATCACTCAAACTCATCTAACTTCTAAGAAAATAAAAATAATGCACACACAATAAGATTATTACATTTGCAAATGTGAGGAGTGGGATTTTCTGAGTCTCTCAATTAAAGAGAATATTGGAATACAAATTTAACCTTAAGCTCAACATTTTTCCCTTTAGCTCTTAAATGAAAAAAAGGTTCTGGAGGATCAAGGAAAGAAAGGGATGACGGCTTACCATTCTGGGCCTCAATGACGGCAGGCTCTACCTGAGCCAAATCAGCCTTCACACTATGCTGCTTGTCGGAAATCACTTTAGTCTGCTCCTCCAACGCTTGCTGGATTTCCTGGGAGGTGACCTTCTTACGTTCAGCCTCTTGTTGGTCTTTGACCTAGAGGAAAAGGAATTACAAAACACATCCAGGAGGACATGCTTGATCAAAGTTGTCTCAAATTACCCACTCTGTTATTCAGAAACAGCAATAAACATTTTGGTGGCACAATAGTCTTGACAATTACAAGGAATACCATTTAATTTAATGAAAATCTTTTTAATATTCACTTCTGACACATCCTCAAACAATATTGTTTACAGAAATAAATACTTGTCCCAACCTGACCACTCCCAAAGGCATGCAGCATCAAATCTATACCAAACATCATTATATTTTTTTAAAAGGGCAAGAAATGAAAATCATGGGACAGACCTAATTTTGAGCTCATTTCATTATAGTCTAGCTTTCTACTCATCCCTTACAAGTGTTACATTTTCATAGGCAGAAGTAGCTCAAGTATTGCCTATAAACTCCTCTCAATGAAGATGGAAAGTACTCGTCTGAATAAAAAACATTTTCCTTCAAAAACGGGTTGACATCCTTACCATCTGTTTCAGCTTGCTGTTGGCAGCATTGTTCTTCTCTTCCAACTCAATCCTCTTGATGGACAAGGACTTCTGCAGTTCTTCCACCTGCTCTACAGTCTCTCTGATTTTCTGAAGACCAACGTTTAGATGAAGCTGCTGCTCTTCCAGGTCTGATCTCTTCTCATGGTATAATTTGGCCTTTGGGTAGAGAATTATCACAATGCAATCAGAATGGAGAAGCATACTTTATACTCTGGGAATTCATGAAACCACAATACCCTAAAACCATAATGCTTTCTTCATAGCAATAGAAACGTAGTAGAAACCCAAATGAAATTCATACCAAAAAATCTTACAACATGCCAGACCAAGTTATACTAGACAAGAAGAAAAACAACTCAATCATATCTCATAGATATAAACAGAACGTTTCCACAACCACAAATAACATTCTAACTTCATTACTACTACTAGATTGTCTCGACACAGCTTGACACTGTCAAAATCTTGTTTATTTGCTTTGTCCTATTCATATCCTCAAATGACATAAAAATGACTGGTATTCAACATGTAGATTGAAAACCAATGTAAAAATAGCACTTTCTTAGATCAGCCATTGCTTCACTTACAAAGTGGTTGATGAAATCAAGGTAGTGCCTGGGTGTGATTGCCATCACTCGTCCACTTCTGCGGGTCACTCTTGCATTGGCTTGATGCAAGGACTGGTGAACGTACACACAGCTGTTGATCACAGCATCTCTGTGTGTTGGTGGCAGTGGCAGGTTGTCATAGGCAGCAGGGAAGACCTCCGGAGGAGTGTACTAGGGATGTCACGTTTTAGGAGGGGAAAAGTTGGGAATCAGAAACAGATATAAGATAAACAGCAAAGAAATCAATTTTGTCAAAGATGATATTATAGTTTTTTTACTTTTCCTTAGCTCCTTCAAGAGAATTGAGAGCCAAGTAGTATTTTGAAACTTTTAACATATACATGATTTATGAGAATTGTTGAATATGATCACCAATCACCAGTCACAAATAAAGTTTGAATTCAGAGAGTAGAAACAAGAGAAGGCCACGCAAGTCTCTCTAAAGATGGATATACAAAAAAAAAAAACACCATTGAATAAGCCAGTAAAGGATCTTTTGCACAATATCCAGTCTAGATCAAAAGGGGGACTCACAGTTCCCTTCTCCAAATCAATTTTGCTGGTGAATTCCTTTGCCACCTGGAAAAGTGCTCCATTTGACCAGTCACCAAACCAGTTCAGGACACACCTGTAACAAAATAAAAAGAAAACAAAAGGCAAATGTTTGCCCGTAAATTGAAATGTCAATTATCTGTGATAAGAAGTATGCGACAAATGAAAAGCTTAAAATACTGATTTTGCAGGAAAATAGTTTTTATTATTAAACGTGTTCATTTTGAATAAATCAAAGTGGTTCAACAATCATTTTAAGTGTCAAAAACTTTTATCCTTTTTTGTTTTGGTTTTTTATTCCTATAAAATGAAATATGATATGGCTCCAAGTCCTGACCTGTTAAACAAGGCAGGAGAGGTTGCTGCTCTGTCCTTCAGTCCTTCGGAGGATGGGTTCATTGTAAACACAACATGCAAGTTCTTTATGACCTGTAATTTGTATACAAAACATGATATATTTACTACAACAATAAACAAAACTCTAAAAAAATCGGCGTAATATGATTACTTTGGCTCTCTTTTTCTAAAACATCCAATGATGCATTACAAATTGTTGTAAAGACCTATCAAGTGATTATGAATTCACTTTTAAAAGTGCCATACAAAAACAATCCCTTAAGCTCTATCAAGAAAATTCTGGTGCCCTCCTTTCCAAATAAATACTTTATACACAATCAAGGCAGCCACTTGCAAAATCATTAAGGTACATTAAGGATGCCATGAAATCCTTAAACCTGTTTTTTCACAAATATTAATAGACATCAAGATAATGGTTTTTATTACCTGTTGTGTAAACCATTTGTAGAGCTCTTCTCCAGAGTCCAGCATAAGTCCTTCCCTGATAGCCCCTTCTTTGCACTGTGTCATCAGAGTGGTGTACTCATCCCCTTCAAACAAGCCTGGTACTTCTCCATTGGCCAGCAGTGTGTTCATACGTTCCAAGAAGCTAGAGTCCAGAACGTTGGATTCATCCATGATGAAACAAATCTTCTCTCCCTTTTTGAGGAAAAAATGAAGAGATTCACATGAAAATAGCTAAATAATTTTTTTCCCCTTCAAACTAATGTTTAACTTTATTTCAATTCATATTTGACAAAATATTCCATTTTAGAACTTTTTAATACACATATTGGGAGAAACAAACAAAAAAACAATTAAATTATGGATTTTTAAGCCAGTTTCAATATTTCATAGGCCATAACACAAGTGGAGCACTCTAGACAAATTAACTATCTGCCACACAAATATAAAAAAAGAGGGTTGACGTAAATATCTCCATACATGAATTAGCAAAAAAAAATGAATGAACCACCAGTTAACCTACCTTGCACCCAGAGCGTCTGAGAACAGCTCTCAGGTCTTCATCAAAGTCATTAGCAGTGTACTTGTTGTGCACTTTAATCTGTACCACACTGAGAGCATTCATCCAGGCCACAAAGCGAGACAGAGTTGTTTTTCCTGAGCCACTGACTCCAATAAGGAGCAAATGACCTTGTGGTTGGCGGAAAATCCTGTCAATTCTCAGCACATGATCAAGGACTTCATCAAACAACACCAACGGAACATCCAGTTCCTCTTCATAGAAGACCTGGAGAGAAAACACATGAATCAGCATTAGTTTTAATTATACTATCTAAAATTGTTTGGAAAAAAAAGGTAATAAAAGGAAAGGAAAAAAAACCTGAAAGAAATCGACAATAGTTATGATTTATGACGCCATGCAATGAAACCAAAAGGCAGAGACCTAACAGATAAAGTAAAGTTAGAAAGTGACAATAATACTGATCAAAGCAAATAAACACATGATACTGATTATACGCACAACAAGAAGAAGGCATACATCAACTTTGATGACTATAAAATATGAGGCACACCCTAAAATAAAATACTTCATCTTGTGAAACAAGACATGGCTGCAAATCCTTTTACCTTGAGTCTGGCCTTGGTGTGCTCTCTGAGAGCCTCTTGCTCAACCGGCATGTAGTCTTTAGAGAGCCATTTACTGAAAAGAATGGGCCGGGCCAATGCCTCTTCTCTGTTGATGCTTGGGAAGTGTTTGAGAGCTGTAGCATCCACATTCTGATCTGTCCATTGTCTCTCCTCCTCCTCAATCAGTCTGCAATAATGAAAGCAGGAAAGGGATTGTCAACCAAAAATCAGGAAAAGAAATCAAGTCTTCTGATAAAGAGAGAGAGAGAAATAAAACAATCATTACACACATCATACATGTTTGTGATTAAAACATTTTAGCTATCTTTATACAGTGCATTGCAGTGAACGTTAATCTTCTTTTCAACGTCCCAGATGGGAGGAACATATCAATACAAAAATCTTTGTGGGTGATTACGGTTGAACACTTCATTTCCAAAAACACAAATGCCAAAACATTAGTGGATCATATTCTTTCAGTTATGATTACGCTCTACTTTACAGCATGTGTTTTTTCTCCCATATCTAAAACCAAACTTAACAAAAGATGCTTCAAAAGAACATATCTGCATATCTCTGTAGCATATTAAAAGAGATGGCAATGTCACAATACCTGTCTTGGAAAAGCCTGAGGGCTTCATGAGCCCAGATTCTGACAAGACCCTCCAGACTGAGAGTCTCAAGGGGTCTAAGAGCCTCACAGATACCTCTGACCCAACGAGTCATTTCTCTGGGACTGTATATGTAGTGAGGTTGCATGTCTTGGGTGAAGCGCTCCTGTTGGTAAACAAGCAGGCCGTAAAGTGTAAGTCATACTTTATCTCTCATATACCCAATTTACAAATCACTATTCTTAGCCCAGCAAAGCTAGACAGCATGCACATGGTTGTGGGTTGATCAAAGGTGCTAGAAAAAAAAGATTTGTTTATCTAATTTAAAAAGGATTTGATAACATTACATCAAACTAAAAGATCCTCTTTCCCTAATTCGGCACATACAAGGATGTATACATACAGATAGTAAAAGAGATGAGAATTTAGTTTGGATCATAGCTGAGAGTGAGGTGACAATTTTTCACAATGAAATAATAAATCGTGTCATGCGAATAGAATCACACTTACTTGTGACATAATGTAGAATTCAACCATAGAATTGGTGAGGGGGTCAGCATAAGGTTTGAGAGATGGAACAAGTCTCAGCATAGCCCTATTAAAGGTACCATAAATCTGCTTCAGGGAAACTTCTCCAGGATAATCCACATAAACAACAGGGACATGTCGAAGGAATCTGGAAACAAAATAAATTGATGAGTAAGCAACTCTACCATGCTTGTCAAGAAACTATAAAACAAAAACACAAAGGATCATCCTATAAGAAACCATGATGAATTCAAAATACCAAAAAAATAAATCTGTGATTGCATTAGGTCTAAAATAAGCTCCTTCTTTGTAAACCTGTTCCTAGGCACTCTGTTGGTCACAAGGCTTTCTCTTTTACCGGTCTGAATGTCTGGAATTCTTTGCCAGAACCAATTAATTAAAAGCTTCCTTCAAATTTTCAAGAAATGCCTACTGTTTCTCAATTCTTTTAGCTAAATCCTAATTCATAATCCTCTTTTTTTCTTTGTACTGTATAGTATAATCTCATGTGTGTGTGGGTTGTATGGATGATTGCATCTATTTGCTATTATAAATCACTCTGAGAGTATTAGGAAAGCGCTATACAAATAAATCATTATTATTTATTATTATTATTATTATCGTTGTTATTATTATCATAAATTATCAATTCTCAGTCATTTGCCAGGACATACCTGTAGGACAATGGTTTACGTCCAGGGTCAGTGGGTGGGTTACAGGCTCCAACAAACTGAATCCTCTCAAACTTCACCCAGGTCTGGTCAGAGGTGCGGTAAAATCCTCCATGCTCTACCATTTGTCTCAAAAAGGAGATGACTCGCTGTGTGCCTATAATGAAAGAATAATCATATTTCAATGTAAAAGTAGGAAACAAATTTAAACGATGAAAAGCATTCAGATGGCATAATCTATGAAACAAGAAGTATTTGATTACAGCAACAGAGAAATCTATTACAGGACTCTGCCACCACCCTTCCACCACAAAAGTTTAATCTTAAACTAATATGCATACAATAAGTATATGCAAACTAGATTTTTTAAAATGCTCTTGGTACTTCGGCAAACGGAATTGTTTCGCCTGCTAAAATGTTTCTAAATCCACTTTCATGGCCAGTTAGAAACAAGCTCAGTTCATATTACAGGCAAAGTTAAAATGTCACACTATAATAAACATCCCATTCCAGCTCACCATATCTGTCCATGTCTGGTAAGTTGATCTCATCACAGAACAGAACCAGCCATTTGTTGAGTTGGATTGGGGACAAAACCAATCCATTTGGAGTACGGCGGTATTCACAGTAGTGGTCAAAGGTCTTCAGTAGTAGTTCAGGGGTTGTTGCACTTGAGAAATTGAGGCCAACAACCTGCGGAGAGATTGTAATACAAATGTTGCTGATTTGGTAAAAATAAAAAACTATCCATCAAAACAAATCATTAACATTTTAAGAGTCCCATCAATCCTGACAGAGTAAATAATTACATTACTTCTCCTTAAAAGTAAAAATGATGGAGCTTATAAGATAATAGATTTGTTAACAGACATCTTTCCTTTTTATCGCTTCCAAATCTTCTTCCTGGATTAACCAAACACTTCACAATATGAATATTTCTAGAAACAAAAGCTAACGGCAAAATAAAAAAAAATTAACACTTTAACTCATTCATTTTATCATCAAGTACCCTTTTACCATTGCAGTGTAACTCTAACTCATAGAGATGAAAAGCTAGAGAAAATGAGGAACAAGCATGATAATGATGGACCAAACAGCTGAGAGAAGTAAGGAGCCGCAAAATGAAGAAGTCTGATTCTTAAAAGAAGAGAAGAAAAACATATAGATATATATTACTGACAAACCTCCATATCAGGGAGTGCCCTCAATGCACTGAACAGGGTCATAGTTTTGCCAGAACCTGGGGGTCCACAGAGCACCAGTGGTTTGTGCTCTGCCAACCAGGTGTAAAGGAGGCTCTCATGGCGAACAGTGTCAATGGTGGGGATGACCACATCTGGGGCAGCCACTTTGTGTGTCTCCACCTCCACTTGGGGTACTTTGCCTTGCCATGGGGCCCATTCCCCAGTGGTTGTCACCTTGTAACAGAGAACAAGGAGTACAAATGAAGTAATAAACTAGAGAAATATCACTGGGGAAAAACTGTATAATGTACAAGTTAGGAGAGTAAAACCATGTTGCAGAAAATTAGGAAGTAATGAGCAATATCAAAATCATTCATGTAAACATTTTAAGCTAGAAATGGTTATTTCTTCAAAAAGAAAAAAAATTTCCTAGAAAGCCAATAACCAATCTAAAAAAGTTTGAAAAAGTAGTTTAAAACATTTCTAAGTGTTAAAAGTGCTGGAGTCATGCAGTCTATAGGATCTGAAAAATCCTTAGAAATACTGAAGTAAATCTCATTGTGTTTTGCATTTGGAAAAGTCTTAAAACAGGCTGAACCAAACATGCAAAATGCCCTGGAAAGGTTTTTGCAGATTATTTGAATGAGTTGATTACTTACCTCAAAGTCAATAACTGGCACATTAGCATTTGGTGGAAGAGGAATGGTGGTGATGCTACGGATGAAGTCTCCAAGTTCTTGACGGATTTTGATACGGCTATCACCTGACATGGACCATAAAAGACTGTAGACCAGATATTTGGTCATGTAACTCTCCATTTGTTCATGCTGAAAGGAAATATAAAACATGAAAATACATAAATGATAGACCTACAACGTGTGAAAATAAACAGTAATGATCATACATAATATCTACATCAAGTCATGAAGTGAATCTAAAAAAATAAAATGGTAGGAAAGGATTAAAATTAATCTGAAAAGAATACACAATTCACCTGTAACCCAAAATTAATCAACATATTTTAGACAGTTGCCTGAAGTGGCTAAGCAGCGTATATTTTTATAGATAAGGCTGCAAGTCCAATCTCAGGCTATATCAAAATTTGTTTGACCTCCCTAGATGTACACCTCAAT
>JAUEKY010266519.1:0-11695 GCA_031833965.1 Scyllaea pelagica
AGGATGGAAAGATGGATGAGGATGACAGTAAAGCACACTTAACAGAAGTAGGACCACACCAGGGCTCCCACCAACCAAAACCTGTGTCAATGCAATGTACCCTGACGTTTCTCAGTCTCAGCCCTATGTGTGTGAGTGTGTGTGTGTCACTCTCAGTTGTCTTGTGGCTAGGCAGTAAAACAGGAAAGGCTACATAGTCCTATTATCCATAACACTTTAAATCTTCTATCTTGGCCATCAATCTGGTAGTGGTAGGGTATAATATTCTGTACCTACTTTTGCCATCTCTTGAAGGTACAGAGGAACACGTTTAAACCAAAACAAAAAAAAAATATTCTGTACCTACTTTTGCCATCTCTTGAAAGTACAGAGGAACACGTTTAAACCAAAACAAAAAAAAACCCTTCACCAAAAACAAAAAAATTAGTTTGACTGCTAATTCACTTTATATCAAGGAACTATGTACTTCTACTTCTTAACTGCAATAAAAAAGCAGGTCCCTTTAATTTCGGCTTCAAACGTGTTTCACTGTAAAACTATCACTATCATCTCAATCTCATCTTAGCACTGTAAAGTAAAATATTTTGACCACAGCTGTTGGAAGTGCCTTAAAACAATCAACAAACAAAAGTCATTAGATATTCCTCCTATTGGAAAAGACTTTTACACAAAAACAAACATCAACACAGCAATCAATACACACCAAAAGGGAATTAAGACCAGGACTTGGACTTAAAAACAGTGCAAAGCACACAAGGTGTTTGAAGCTGCATAACATTAGCAGAAATTTGGAGTAGACAGGCTAGATAAAACAAACCTTCGACTTTTTCCTAACAAATAACCAATAACCTTGTTTCATTTACCGAATTGCACCAGAAATTCTAAATTTAAATTCAACAAATACTGCTTTTATGTCTTGTCAGCTTTCAGTTTCAGTTGGGTTTTTTTAGCATATCAATTATCTTAATCTAATGAAAATGAAAAATTGAGAGAAATTGAAAGAAAGAAATCGGGTAGGTATAGTACAAGGCCTACTGTTCAGACTGTTCTGCCTTATCAAAAAATCTTACTCCAAAATTGTATGGGCTACCAAATCATAAATTAAATATTACAAAAACATTATTCATATCAGGTGAAGACAACAGAAAGCCACCTATCTGCTCTGTTCACACGACAGAATTTTTCTTTATGAACTTAGCTGAATTGAAAGACTAAATATACAGATCTCAGCCTTCCCCCCACCCCCACCCCACCCCTCCCCAACCCACATCCCCTCACCATCGTTCCCGTTCCCTTTCCTTTTGATTCCTGTTCATTCACAATTCACAGACTAATGATCCCATGCGCATGCGCCCTCAGAGTCCGATGCTTGTAGTTACGAGAAAACCTGACACAAGCCTCCTGGGAGATAGCGGGGATGTCCGTCAGAGCCAAAAATGTCAACTCTCGACACGTGGCCAGCGAGTCCAGACACCGATCCGTTAACTGCACACACTTTACCAGGCGAATATCCTGTAGCAAACACGGGGCACCCAGCTGAACAAGAGCGCGGATGCCTCGGTCTGTGACACGCATACAGCAAGTCAGATCCAGGGCCACCAGTTTTGGCAGGTGGGTGGCCAAAGTCTCCAGACTCTGGTCGTTGATGTCCGTGCCGGTCAGACTCAGTCTCTCCAGGCAGCACAGACGCGAGATGTTTTTCTGACCCGGTTTTAAATTGATGGGAGGGGAGGCCAGTTCTCGGAAACACAAGTCTCGGATTCCCGTCGCCCAGCTCAGATGCAGAGACTGCAGCAAAGGGCAGTCGGCAGAGCAGAGGGCACAGATGGACGCCCACGACAGGTTGGACAAGTCCAGATGTTTGAGTCCCGGCAGACGAGCCATTAGCCATGACAGCTGGGCATGGGAAATGACGGAGGAGGCCAGTTTGACCGACCGAGGCTGTCGTAGGACAATGCCTTTCAGATGGGGCTGCTTGATGCTGGTGCGAGATAGGTCAAGGGTCAGCCATAGACATGGATCCAGTACCCAGCAGTCGAATGACCGACACACCGAGGACAGACGAGCCAGGTCTCTTTGGGGCAGGAAGCTGAAAACCAGCATCCACAAAGAGCGGGGGAGGGGGTGGTGCATGCCATCATTCATAGCTACGATGTTTGGGATGTGAGAAGGAGGAGGTGGACGAATCACATAATTCTTTACGGGAACTTTTGGGGCATAATCCACGCCCCAACGTAACCTTTCTGGCGAGGTGTTCATGTACTCCGTAAAGGCGGACGTGGACTTGGAGTCGTGGTCAATGAATGCTGCTTCGTACGAGTAGGACTCTTGTGCTGATGGAGGGGTGGTGGAGGCAGGGTATTCTTGTTTTATAGAGCGGCCTCCTCCAGAGTTAGGGAAGGCGGCAGATACCAGGGAGGAGGAGGAGGTGCCGGCCACTGGAGTAGCTGCCCCTTGACTGTAGGTGGTGCATCCTGACTGGGGTTTGGACAGGGGTGAAAAGGAGGATGTTGAAAACAAGACAGATGAAGACGAAGATGAAGACAAAGACGACATGTCATTACCACCGTGCTCTCCTTCAGTTCTCGGGAACAAATCGTCTCTGGTTGAAGATGGGTGAGGTAGCTTGGAGCGTTTCTGATTACCGTGAGTGGAGAAAGGCTCTATCTCCGACTCGTGTCCTGGGCCGGTCATGTCCGCCACCCACACTCCATCGCCACCAAAACCCTGGAAGGGAAGGGAGACAAAAACCAAGTGTCCAGCTCAGCTCATCTCTCCAAAGATGGAAGGAAACAAGTGTAAGGTGTGCAGTGTGAGGTGCATTGGTTACTGTGTTGACTGGGTTTTCATGATGTACATACTTGCATTGATTAATTTCTTAGCTTTTACACATCAATCCTTCAAGAGGAAAACCAAAACGATTGAATTACATTCCATTCTAAACAAACATAGACAAATACACTAAGAAAAACCACTCTTTTATTCCTAGGTTTGAACATCAAAATGGGTGGGTTTTTTTTTTTTTCTTTTTCATTTCTTTGTGAAACTTTGAAAGAAATTTGGCTCTTTGCTCAGTGAAGGAAACAAAATTTGACATGGAAGTTACAAGGATTGGGCAATGACAAAATGTTAGTTTTTGGTATAGTTTTAATTGACAATGGACAAAATCAAAACATAATTTGATATCAATAGTAATTATATTCATAACAAGGTCATTAAGATCAAAATAAGTCAACGTTGATAAAAGAAAAAAAGGAGGAACATATTTAGATCAAACTCAAAAGTAAAATATTAATAAAGGAGATATAAAAAATCTAAATAAAATAAAAAAAACAAAAACTCACAACAAAGAGAACAACAACATAAAATCATAAGTAGAATGAGAACAATCTATACAGAATATAAAAATGTATGGTATAAAAGCTGTATTATCTTTATTCATGCAAACTTGACAATTTTTCCTAACCACTTAAGACGGGGACACAATGAAAAGAACATATACTGTGAAAGGCTAAGTTTTGGACAAGTAGCAAACAAAACAAAAAAAATCCCTTACAATGTAAGAGTAGAGGATTTTGAGAAGTGAGTAAAGAGACAAAAGATATGGTTTTAGAGCAAGGATGTAATTGGTTGTAAGAATATTCTAGAGGTGGAATGCAGATGACATGAAGATGAAGAATACAATGAAACAATTACTTGGGCTACAACCATACCAATACTAGTTAAAGTGGCAAGAGAAGAAAATACAATCAAAATTTCAAAATCGCTATTCATTACAGATCTCTTCAATCAAGACTGTTCTTGGTACACAACAGGTTAACGTCAGGGCAGTGTTTTGTTAGACTACTTACAATATTTACATTACAGAATGATACATGGGGAGAGCATCATACAATAGTTTTGAGCAGGGGTAATCAGGAAATCATGTGCGTTCCATGAATGAGTTTTTTTCCTGCAAGACATTTCCACAGGCTGGTGGCTGTGGCGGAGAGACAACTTGAATTGGGAGTTGAACTATTGTTTGCCTTGGTGACCTATCACCTTCATTTGTAGAACATGGTAACACATTTGGTTGTTCTTTTGATTCACAAGTGAAAGCATACAAAACAATGATAGCAACAGTAACACAGCCCTAACATGTATTCTATTTCGACCCAGATATGTTTGCTTTTTTTTTTTAAGGGGGAGGTCAGGGTTTTCAACACTTACAAAGTCACTTAAGCACTCAAAAACAATGAACAAAAAAAGTATCTTAACACACAGAAGTCTCTTGAAAGGCTTAAAATGTCTTTGAAAGAGGAATACCAAGTTCCCGCAATACAGAGAATAAGACAAGAGGTGCATCTAAAACCACAGCACGGCTGGTTTCTGAAGCCGCTGGTACAGATGTTGCATTATAGCAAGCTCCTCTTATAGCATATATTCATTCCCTTGACTTGTCTCTCCTATATTCTAATTCATTTTTTTCCTACTGATTAATAGATATTGAAGTTTTCGTGGGTAGAATGAATGAAAATAGAATATTGAAACAAGTCTTTGAATGTCAAGATAAACAAGGCAGTTAACTCAGACAGGGCAGACCTTTAAAAACATGTGGGTAGAAGCTGTTTCAGAATAGACAGAGAAGACAAGAGGATGCCAACTAACTGAATGAGGCAAAGAAAAAGAAGTAAAAGTGAAGGACATTAATCCGTCAAAACCCGACATCGCAATGAACAAACGTGCTGATAAAGAAAGATGGATGAAGAAAGAGTAGCCTTTGAAGTATTTATACGATGTATTTTATTCATATAACTTACAGGACATTCAGAATGATGGAAGAGTGAGGATGAAGAATGCTTGGGACCTGTGAAGAAAGATTTGATAGATTGTAGGCACACTCTTTATCGCCCTGCCTGCTGTTTTGGCTACAAACATCACTTGAAATGCAAGATGAGAAAGCTGCCACGTAAGTTGAAGATGATGAATGATGTTAAACCCCCACATCTCACAATGCCATTATATGTACAAAACTTTCCCTGAAAAAGATACTAATATTTCTCCTCTCATTTCAATTCATGCAACGTAACATAGTGAATAAATGCAAAATCTCCGCTCTCTCTCTCTCTCTCTCTCTCGTAACTGGAAAAATTTCTTTAAAATGAAACAAACTGAAATACCATCTCTCTCATTCCACAAAAATATGAGATGATTCCAATCTCTTCTGATGGAAAGAGGTGCCGATAGACAAGACACATAGCTAGCCATACCCTTCATTTCATTCTTTGAATCTTTTTATGCTGATCCTTTAAAATTTGCTATTAGTAATCATAACACAAAAAAATACCCTCTCTCTTTCTCTCACCCCTTCAACATCCCCAAATCCTTTCTTGCCTACAAGTTAGCGCTAGAAATACAGAGATCCATAGCAAATCAACATATCTCAACATAAAATCAGTACGCTTAAAAAAATGACATGCAAAATGAAGAGTAACTGGTTAATAACAAATCCCAAAATTAGTAAACTGCTTCATCCTGTAAAATTGCTAACAAAGGATGTGTGCATTTACAACAATTTGGTGCATGAACTCTCTGCTAACAAAAGAGAGAAATAAGTACAAGAAGCAAACATATGTGCAACGCTCTTTTTTTAAACCTTGAGACAGATTATGATAATCATCACAAATGCATCATTACCAAAGAAAATGTCATCAGCATAGGATATACTGGCTACTTGATCAAATCAAGTCAACAGGATAATATTCTTGTTACCAGAACTAAGCTTTCAACTTTGGGTAAAACAAACAGGAGAAAAAAAAGCATATGATCATAAACCTGTTTGTAAAATAACAATCATGATTAATAATTATAGTTTTTTAGCAATTCATTACACATATTTTACAATAATCAATGGGAATCGCTTTTAAAAGCAATAAAAGAGTTGTGTATGTATATAAAATTTTGCTTTGAATCGTTGAACCAAAGAAAACAAATGTTAAAGCAAGAGTAAATAAAAACCTTGTCAAAATGGACTATCTAGCCGCTAGATAACCCACCCCATGCATTTCTACATCGAATATATGCCAAAACTGAAAGATGAAAGGCGAATCTAACCTATGTTTTTTAATGCAAACAAGACTTAAAAACACCATACCAAATAGGCGTCCATATTCACCGAATGTAAAAGACAAGATTTCTTTCCCTTGTATCTTTGTCCACTTGTTCCCAGTCTTATCTGTGTGTTTTCATACCATAACAGCCATTACAATAGCCAGTTCTTTGCTCCTGATGTGTAACAGGTCTTTGAATTATTTGACACACTAAAGACAAACAGAAGGATGTGTAACAGGTCTTTGAATTATTTGACACACTAAAGACAAACAGAAGGCTGTGTAACAGGTCTTTGAATTATTTGACACACTAAAGACAAACAGAAGGATGTGACTGCATAAGCTTTCCAAACTTCGATTTTTCTTCACCATATGCAAATTGTAAGTTGCAAGTAGCAAATTTTGCTGAGTTTATGCATACATTTCTGGCTTCAAACTGACTAGCACAGTTGAGTACAGGTTTAGACTCTTCCTAGAAAAATAACAAAAGAATAAAAAAATGTGTAAGAAATACTAGACTGAAAGGAAGTGAGAACAAAAAGTCTGGAGGATAAGATAGAATAAAATAAAGTAAATTCAATTTTGGGCATACAAATGGATGAACAGGATAGTGAAATGGTTAATAAAGAATCCTGAGAAAAGTGATTCGAGTATAGATAGTAAAATAGACCTGCCTAGATGTGATGGATTTCAAATAGTGTGGAAGGACTCCAAAACAGCAATGATGGGACAGACAGGAGAGATTTACATTGGGAGCAAAGAGAAATGCCATGGCAGGAGCTGGTGTTGGACATTCCCTGTACTGATAAGATACCTAACATTTGAAGTGTGAAAGGTAAGTAAATGATGAAGAGAGAAAGTTAAAAATTCAAGGAATAGGAAATGCTAAAATAAGGACCAGAATGATGTCTAACATACACCAAAGATGGTGAATCGGAACAGACTTTTGTCAGAAAATAAAGAAAACTTGTATGTGTAAGGGATTAAAGAGGGGAAAAATTGCAGACGTAGAGGCATATATAAGGCTGGAAAAGAGAAAGGAAAACAAATCTTGCCAACTATCCCAAAACATAACTAGGGACATTTTGGCACTACGGTCAAAAGGTCATTCTACTTCTACATTCCCGGTTATTTCATGACGCAGAATTAGAATTAAACTCGAGCCCCACAGCAATAGATAAAGTACTGATAATTAATATATAAAGTACTGATAATCAATAAGAGACTCCAATCCTGTATATCATACTATCTGAAAAATGGTAGCAACATTCAAAGGCCTTTTCTTTAGTACATCATTCAACAGTTTATTTGCTATGAGCTATGCTTAATAGTATTTAAGAATTACGTAAATCAGGGGTTATATCGACTCCAAAAATCTTTTCACTAGATTTGAAGTTTTTGAGGAGGTTTGATGGAATATTGAGATTTTCATGAGTATGAAGAGGGTGACACTGGGAAAAACACTACCCAATAAATTATCATCAACCTGTGCATACATTAAAAAAATCTCAGATGAGTGAAAAGCTGAATCCAGGATGGTCTCAGAAAATTTTGGTTAGTTGGCAAGTCTGAGGTTCCGTGAAAAGGTCAGAGTCATATAAAGAGACCCTTTCTAGCCTAGCCACAGTGACAGTTTTCCTAAGCTCTTAGCAAGTTTCCCATACATGAAAAACGCTGTGCATTCGCTTTCTTATTCCTACCAATCTACCATTAGAGATACTTCAGGACATCAGTTATCCATTGTTCTTTTAAGATTTCATCTTTTTTTTCACTTGAACAAAGTCAATTCCTCAAATTTTTGTCCAGGCGCAACAGTCTATAAATCTATCACATGTATATCTTCACTTCTCAAGTGATCAAGACTTATTCATTAAAGATGAAAATGAACATGTTGGCCGCATGTCAAGAAACAAGCTTGAAACTTCTCAAATGAAACATCCCTACCCTCAGTTAAATAGAAATACTGTTTTAAACTTTTTGTAGAAAACAAAATGCTTTGTGTCAATATTCTCAGTTAAAATAAACAGTTTAAAGTTTTCAACACGAAACATGGTTAGTATGCAAACAAATAATTTTTCTCAACAATTAGCAGCTCTTAGAAACTTGGAACACGCTTTATGAAATTTGAGGAACTCGTGTTATGAAAAATGAGTAGAGAATGGCATGAGATTAAGAAAAATGAAAAGCCCACCAAAGATGCGAAAAAGAGCAACTTCATTTCGCACGACGCCTGTAAGACTGAGAAGAAGAAAGGAGAAAAAAACAGGCATAAAGATACATTTATATTTGGATTATAGCTTCACTGGTGTACACAACAGAAGTAGGACAACATGGTATTGCAATGATGAAGATTTTATTTGACTTAGCAAGAAGATTATAAGGAGTGATCAGTAAATTTTGTGAGAAAGAGAAGAAAATAGAATATCAATTATGGAATCATACACGGAATTAACTTGTAACTCTTTTGGCTGGCAATAGCATAAAGAATAAGATTCTCAACATTGCCTGTGCCGGGGGGAGGCAATTGTCGAAACTGATACATCAAAATAAGCTTTACACTCCTTAAAAAAAGATCATATTAAAGATAACGCCTCTTAAAAAAAGATTACATCAAAGACAGAGCTCTCAAGGTAAGTTATCATGCTGCCAAATAGATAAACTCTGATACCTCATACAGTCACCTTTTACTGACCCTGGGGCCGTAGTCATGTCAGTTAGTTAGTGATTAACCAACGTCCGTTACGGAATTCCCGGTCGGTGAGCAATGCTAACCAAAGGATTCGCCGATCAGGAATTCTCTAACGGACGTCAGTTACGCACTAACCAACTGACATCAATACCACCCCTGGACCAACAACTGACATCACTAATACTATTTTTATAATACATCAAGTATAAAGCTACCCGTTTGCAGATTTTTAACATTTCAAGAATGACACCGCCAGTTGACAGCACTAGTTCGACACATGGTGATCATGCCATGAGAGACTCCTGTGGCACTAGAGACCCATGCTAGAATGAACAAATTACAGCAACGCCCAAAGTTGATTGATGAAGATAAGAGTGCTATGCGGTACAAAACCTTGTACAGGCAGGACACAGGAGTTCTTGACGACAATCAACGCCCAAAGTTGATGGATCAAGATAAGAGTGCTATGCGGTACAAAAACTTGTACAGGCAGGACACAGGAGTTCTTGACTACAATCAATTTCAATTAAAAAATCATGTTTCAATGTAAAGCATACCACAGATGCACCCAAAAAAAAAAAAAGCAATCTACAGCAACATTTGACATAATTTTCCAAATATTTACAGAAAATAGTCTCTGAACATTAGTAGGATACCCGTATATTAATCTCATACATATATATCTACTTTCAAAATCTTTTCTGTTAGTGCTGTCTCAGTTAATTTTAATGCTGCAATGCAAAATTATTTATCATACACATACATTTAACAGAGTATAAAATACAAATCAGACACCTCTTCAGAGCGACCCCTGCCTACAGGGATAGACAGATGAATTCGTCATCTACTTCAAGACGAAATCATTTGACTCTGGCATGCAACAATTGTAGTTCCCATTTTTGGCAAGATTTTGCCTCATATGTCACTTATTCATCAACACAGAATGGACAAACATAAGTGAAAGCAAATCGATACAACAAATCAGACTTTGCTCCTATTGTCAGAACTTGACACCCATTGACTCTCAACATGCAAATGCATTCCTACGGATAGATATCAGACAATCTGGACCTCGAAAGAAAGAAAGTCCAGAGGACATTTCTACTCATGCACTGCCACTCAGGGACCAAGATGCTTCACCTCTGCACAACTAAACCATCATACAGAACGGATGTAGATGTCTGGGCTACTTATTCCCTACCAACCCTGGTTTTCACAGATAAATAAAATTCCATTTCCTAAATTATTGAAATCAAACAAGCAATAATTTTTTTAAAATCACAAAGATGAAGCAATAAATGTCAATGAAATGCTGTGAACTACTACTTATGCTAATAAAAGCAAATGGACCTTTAGAAGGCACAATAGTCAACAACTTGGAAGGAATTCAAAACATCTTAAAAATGCATTCTACAAAAAAAAACAAGCAAAAACAAAACATAAACCATATCAAAAACAAAACCCAAAAATTGCCCTGAAATAGGCCATTTTCTAGAACAGAGAGAATATGGAGATGAGAGGCTACAATGAGACTTGGCTGTTGGTCATAAGTAGATATTAAGGGAAGACATGTGGTGATGTAAATTGTAAATAGCCAGAGCAGCATATTGGTCCCATTTATAACAAGTGATTCATAAAGACATCCTCAACTTTAACTTCTCATAGCTTGGAGATGATCAAAAAAGGCGAATATTTTACAGCAAACAAGTCGAAAAATCTTTTCATAAGATTTGCAAATTTCTATCAAAATTCCTTTAACAAAAATAAAGTTGCTATCAATAAAAAATCATCACTATAAAAAATGAATATCACAACACTTCAAACGCAAACTTTTGACACTTTATGTCAACAAATGCTTTGTGTGTTCTATATGCACAGACATAATAGCATCATTGACCCCAAAGCAACAGGCAATTAAAAGTGAGGATATCTTTATTAAATCACCAGATATATAAGAATACATGAATATGATAAAGCAGAATAAGCTGCAATTCAGAACAAGTTACAAACTTTCTTGACCCCAAGAAAAACAATATTCTGTGCTCAATGGACAGAAATCCTTTTTACAACACATCAAATGAATGAACAAGATCCATAGGCGCTTCTCTTTGAAAGCCAGGAAAGCTTTAAAATGCAGAAATCAATCTCATCCTGACAGTTTGAAAATGTGATTCATAATAAAACATTCCAAACTTTTCAGCAGGCAAACCAATCAGCTGAATGTACATAAACACCCATACATCCCCTTCTGGTTGTTTATGTCTGCCATTAAATCTTATATAAATATGTCCTTATCTTTGATTCAAAAGTAATGCACAAATAACGCCATATATTCCAAACTGTAAATATCATGTGACCGAAGCCTGTTGCCACCAAACTCAAGCAGGGTAACAAGCTCAAGAGTAGGTATGCAGTAACAATCAACAAGAGAACAAGAAAAGAAACAACAGAGTTTCGAGATCAGATCAGTTGTTTTTGTTCATAAATAACAAAAAAAATGCCAAATTCATCATATTTAGACACCTCGATAGGTAGCTGCCAGGGTTCAACATCAAAATCAAATTGCAGGGATAAAATCAAATCAAGCAATGACAAATGAAAAGAAGTGCAATTTTTCCTCCCCTCCCATCCCACAATTCATTATACTAGTGTGTGATATGTGAAACGTGAAATGAAGCATACCGACAGAAGCTGATCAACAAAACAAGAGAGGAAAAAGCGGGTAATGCTTTTATTCATACTCTTTAAACATCTCAACCAAGCTTAGGCTGCAAACACACTTTTCCTTGTTTGACACACTGGTATCACATTGATGTGACGCTATCAGAGAAAAACTTTAGGATTAAATTTTACCAGGTTCAAAAATGACAGTGTATGTTTGCAGCCTAAAGGGGTGGGGGGGGGGGGGGGGGGGTTG
>JAUEKY010266630.1:0-14955 GCA_031833965.1 Scyllaea pelagica
TCTCTCTCTCTCTCTCTCTCTCTCTCTCTCTCTCTCTCTCTCTCTCTCTCTCTCTCTCTCTCTCTCTCTAACTCTGATTCAAGGCATTATTTTATCATATCTTGTTCATATTATCCTGTGCAATCCCATAGTTGTGCAAAGACACGATTAATCAGCATCGCATCGTCTGTATCGATCCAGTGTTATCGACGCACTCGTCGTAACCGGCAATGATTGATGAGTGTACATCCAAACGTTTTGTTTGCGTTGAATTAATTGCCTTCGCTTTATGATAAATCAGTCATTTCAAAATGAGAGCACTCATATAGAACTCTGGATCATGCCATTTAGCCAAGCAGGTGATCAGCCCACTGTGACCTTTTGGTGGTAGTAGGGGAGTTTCAATTTTCCCCGGACAGCGGCCTTGTGGCCAACTCTTTTCGATTTCCAACTGCCAAGGATTCTTAAACGTGCGCAACGTGCACACGCGACCTCCAGGTCTATTGTCCGTCTCGAATGGGACTAGGCTTTAGATCCCACCTACCGATGTTTTGAGGGGAGTGGCACACGGGGTTTTTCTTGGCGTTTTAGCGATAAAAATCGCTATGTAATTTTTTGTCCCCAGACGGATCCAAACCCGCGTCACTTCGTTTTCAGCGTCAGAGCCATGACCACTCAGCCACCGTGTTCCCTTAACAAGAAACTCATAGAACAAGAAATGCGCCCTACTAGGCGTTCGCATATTTCCATCATTATTATCTATCATAGAAATAGCTTTGTGGACGACCAGTAGTTATTAACACCTGAGTAGAGTGGGAAAATGTGAGTGAAGAGCCTTTTCCATGAACTCAAATTCATACTTTGCCGGAATCAAACTTGCAACTCGCAACCCCTAGCCGAAATTAGCGTTTTCTTTGTTCGAAATGCCCTGTACTAAAACCGAACAGGCTGAATGTCAGTGAAGAGTTCGGGGAGAAACATTCAAACGTTGTGGTTAAACGTCTGCTTCTACACGATTTAGGTCACATTGCCGGCGGAGCACTCTTGGACATGCTAACGTGCTGCCACACTGAGATAAACGGGTTGCTCACACGAATATCTCACCCAGTCACATTTTACTGACACCGGGCCAACCCTTCTCAGCACTGTTCCCATTAAGCCGAGCGCCAGGGGGGCAGCTGCTAGAAAAACGATTTTTACGACTTAGGTATGTCGCGGTGTGAGATGCGAACCCGCCACTTACCGATTACGAGGCGGACGCTGAACCAAAAGCGCCAACGAAGCTGGCTGGTTCGGGGAGGCTAGCGAATGAGTATAGACTTAAATGAGTGAATGAAATTCGGTCTCCGGAGAAGGCGGCGTGAAATCTGCTGGTGGTTGTAAAGGGGGCGTGCACAAAAAGTTTAATAACCACTGCTGCACGGTCTCTTCCTCTGTAATTCACGTTGCTTTTGGCTTCGGATTGCTTATAAAAGCGTTATATATAAGCATGTTGAGTGGAGATGCTATATAACTTAAAAGCTCAACCGTTTTTTTCTGTTTTCAGTCATGTCTGGCTGGGAATCACAGACATCATCATCTATCGAACATAACCATCATTTGAAAACATGCAGCGACCCTTACAAAACTGATTATATCATAACTCTAATCCTGATCGTGTGCATTATTAAAATGAATATTTAATCTGGCTTAAGTTGTTTGTTTTTTGTTTGTTTGTTTTTCTTTTTGTTTTGGTTTTTTTTTTCAGTGTGTGTATGTGTGTGTGTGTGTGTGTGTGTTCCATGAACGGTCAATAATCAATCTGTAATTGATTGTAGTATGATTCGATCCTCTTTGCCGGATTTCTTGTAGATATCGATAACGATGGTGGTGAAGACGCCTATGATGATGATGAGGAGGAGGAGGAGGAGGATAAGAAGAAGGAGGATGATCACGATGATCGTGAAAGCATGCAGCTACTCTATTTGAAGACATGCAGCGACTCTTAGACAAGTGATTATGTAATAATTCTAATCCTGATCTTGTGCATTATTGAAATGAATTTTTGATAAGGCTTAAACAGTTTTATTGTGTTCAGTGAAGGGCCAATGAATAATCTGTAATATGCCATAAGATCTTCCTTGGCTGGTTTCTTGTAGATGACCTTATCGATAATGATGACGACAATGATGTTGATAAAGAAGATGATGGTGATGATGGCGATGACGATGATGATCCGGATGGTGATAGTGATAATGATGACGATAATAATGATGATGATGATGATGATGATGAAGATGATGACGATGATGGTGACGACAATAGTGATTATGATGATAATCAGGATGGTGATTATGATGATGCTGATGATGATGATGATGATGATGATGATGATGATGATGATGATGTTGATGATGATGATGTTGATGATGATCATCATGATGATCATGATGATCATAATGATGATAATGGTGGTGGTGGTGGTGGTGGTGCTAATGATAGAAATATGGCACAGAGTCGAAAATTGTCGAAACCGCTGAGAGATGAATTATATAGAGACACACAATTATCTAAATTTTTATCTGTCAGTAGCTCAGAAGTATTTAATGCCTGATTTAGAAAGCGTCAGAGCTTCTGTTTGGAGCAAAGGCGATTGTGTGTTGGCCAAAATAGCGTCAACAAAGTGTATATACATTTCAGCTGCGGATGCAATATTTGCATTTCCCGCTGCATTTTTAACCTAAGAAAGGATTTTTTAAACTCTACGCCTTCTACCTTTTTTATTATTATTTTGATAGCAATTGTGACAAAGACGTGCTGTATTGAAGTAATTAATTTTTTTCAGCTTTTTTTTCCATTTCATAGCTCTCGATTGTTCGACGGGGAAATCCCGGTAACTATTTGACGCTTCGTGGCTTCAATTTCATCCGTGCACTCTGTAATTGAATAAATCAAAGTCAAACAGTACCATATCGATTACCTGTAAATTCAATCGATTTATGCGTAATCTAATCACATAACAAGCTTACGTGAGATTGATCAATCGGACAGAAAAGAACCGTTTGTTTCCTCCATCTAGACTTTGTCTGTCTGCCTTTGTGTTGGTCTGTGCCGTCGTTGGCTGAATGGATGCAGTAAGTCTGCTAACCGGTTTTGTTGGTGTTAGTGGTTGTGCGTCCGCCTCGTAAACGGTAGGTCATGGGTTTGATCACTAACCGCGACATACCTAAGTCGCAAAAATCGGTTTTTAGCACCTTCCCGCATGGCGTAAGGCATTACAGAAACAGTGTTAAGGCTGGTAGGCCCATGTCGGTATAATTTGCCTGAGTGAGATATTAGATTTGTGTTGTCCTCCGTTTATCTCGGTGTGGCAGCACATTAAAATGTCTAAAGCGCTCCGCCGGTGATATTACCTATTAAGTCTTGCAACAGGGCGTTAAACCTTAACTTAATAACATTAAACGTTAAGTCTACTTACATCATGTGTTTCATCACTGATAGCTTCTACATCAGTTTTATCGGGGTGTGTGAAGTAGGTACAGGGAAAGAGAAAGAAAAATCAAGTGGGGTTGAAAAATGGGACGGCTATGGATATCCACTTCAATTGACAGATTTCCGGTGTAAAGGTGCGCGTGAGTTTGTGCGTGTGTGTGTTTGCGTGGGTAAGAGAGGGGAGAGGTGAGAGAGAGAGAGAGAGAGAGAGAGAGAGAGAGAGAGAGAGAGTACTGATAAAAGCTTAAAGAGTCACCTAAATAGAGAGGAAGGAAAGAGAGTTTGATACAACGTACAGGCTGATACTTCTAGGCGCACTAAAGAGATAAGGGTTCAAATCGTTTGATGAAAAAGCGGATATCATATCATCTACAACAATAAATATATATATATATCATTTTAATTCATAAAAGGAAAATGGTTGACATTGTTAACTGAAAACATTGTTTAATAGTTAATCATTTCGAATGTCAATTTTCTTCTTTTGCGCATCTGTGGAAGGAGAAACATGGAGAGAAATGAATTGAAAAGTTGATACCTTCAAGGCTAGAGGCTTCAATATCGATTGGAGTTATAAACATAATTTTCGGAATCACAAGCCTGGCAAATGTAGAAACAAAAATAACATATTGTGTGCAAACTACATCATCATGGTTGGAAAAAAAATCATTGTCACAAATACAGAATGAATTCGGTAACAACTATCTTCACTAATTTTTCAGCAGGCATTTAAGATAAGAAACACTTGGTAATTGTACGGAAGTTCAAACTCTCACTAATTTATTTTCACATCAACTTATCTTTCGAGAGAGAGAGAGAGAGAGAGAGAGAGAGAGAGAGAGAGGACAGGAGTGAGGGAGGACAGTGCACGCGCGCGCGCGCGTGTGTGTGTATGTGTGTATATATATTTAAATTGTAGTTCATCATTGCTTACATGCATCTGGATAAAATATATCAGAGATGAGTCTTGATAAGAAACGAAAATTTGTTAAAGAAACCGACAAGATAAATTTTGTAATCGCTTTATCGAACGACAGAAACCCAGATTACATAATAAATCTAAAGCTTTATCAATTTGCTCTCCTTTCATCACAGTTGACGAAAGATGTCAATGGGGGTGGGGGGGGATGAGACGTACCCGAATCAATATACTTAGAGCTTTAGGGGCGCTCCTGTCACACTGCAGTTGTAAGCCTCGTTTTTATCACTGCATTATTCAAACTATGCAGAACTACTAACACGAATTTTTGTCAACTTACACCAATAAAACCGATACCCAAATCAATTACCCAAATCATGCGAGGCTTCCTGCATTGAAGTAAATATTATGATAATGATAGATGTGTGTTGTTTTTTTCTTTTTTATTTTTTTTTGTTGTTGTTGTTGTTTTGCTTGTTTGTTTGTTTTGTTTTTTGTTGGGTTTTTTTTGTTTTGTTTTGTTTTGTTTTTTTTTTTGGTTGTTGTTATTAGATCCCTGTAATGCCACTCAATAGCATTGTAGGTACCTTACACAATGTTTGACCTCAGAATGTGTCAAAAGTCAAAAGTATAAGCACAATCTGATCTAAAACAAAAGTCAGGAAAAACTCTGAGCAGAGAGATAAATACAAGCAGGTGGCTAGCCTACTGTGTCCACTCTTTAATGACTCAAAGAAAAGGCACATTGAGGTGTACATCTAGGGAGGTCAAACAAATTTTCATGTAGCCTGAGATTGGACTTGCAGCCTTATCTACAAAGATACGATGCTTAGCCACCACAGGCAGCTAGTGCATATTGTGCAGTATAAATGTTCACCTTTTTTCACAAATGGCAGATCAGTTGGATGATAGCCCCTTGAATTCCTGTTTAAGATTTGAATGTGTATGAGTTTCAACATGTATGTCTCATTAAAGATCAGTTGGATGATAGCCCCTTGAATTCCTGTTTAAGTTTTGAATGTATATGAGTTTCAACATGTATGTCTCATTAACTATCTAAAATTACAATGGCAGCACAATAACAATTACAATTTGCACCAACATAGACTCTTTAAGTTCATAGCCCCCCCAAAAAAAACCATGCAAAACAAAACGAACAGAAAAAAAATAATAATAATAAAATTTCATCTGAAAACCCTTCAATCCAAATTCAAATACATGATCTTTGTGCATACCAATCCTTGTTGACTTCCATATGACTGTCCAGGAAAGAAACATACTGACTGGTCACATGCTTGAATCCTTCCAGCCGAGCTCGTATCAAGCCTTGCCTCTCCTTCAATCTTACAACTTTGACAAGGCCTTCAGGGAATGTCCAGTTCACATAGTTATCCAGGCGGGCCTTCAGATCATCTGTTTGGTCATGTTTTTTTTTTAAATACAAGCAACAGATAAAAAGAGAAAAAAAAGCTAATGAGAATTTCAATGGCAAGTAATTATTCTTAATAGGGGCAGGAGAGGAGAGCTATATGTTCTAATCTCATGTTGTTGACTAATGGTGAGAACAGAAAGGCCACCAAATGTGTTTCAGTGTCATGGTGACGTAATCACTGAGTACTGATCTCCTCAAAAAATACCACAGAAATGCCACCAAATATGTTTCCCCTTGGCAGTGACAAGTGACATGTATTTTGTTTGTCAAATAACATGTATTTATACCTTACAAAATGGAATTCTGCTCAAATCTTGAGAAGAATTTGGGTCGCTGAGTTAAAAAATGCAATAACATTTTGTCTGGATTAATTGCTTATAAAGACTTGGTCAGTTGAAAAGTACTTAGTCCAGCTGAATGATGTCATCAGCATGGCGGCCACATGACATCAATCTTCCTTTCACCAAGTGGATTAGTTGTCTTCAGTGAGCAGGAATGAAATAATCAATCCAAAGAAAGAAGCTGCCTCCTATTCAAATATTTTTGCCAAAAATAGGAGGCGTTTTTGTGCTGTTGTGGAGACTAAAAGGGTCAAATCTTATTTTTCTCGGTACCTAGGTGACAAAAATCAGAGCCTTTCTGTGCTCACCCTAAGAAAAGGAAATCAAAGGAAAAGACAACCAAGAAAAGAGCCTCCTCATGAATAGCACGATCACAAGATTTGGTCAGTGAGTGAGGTTTGCACCAACAAAATTTTAAGAATTAGAAAGTCCATAAACTGTTATTTCAAAGATTGAAAACCAACATCAACAAAATATTCTGACCATAAACCTTGGCTTGTTCTCTTTTTTTCAGAACACAGGTAACATTCTGATAAATCTAAAGTAAAAAATTTAATAGTAGAGCTTTATTAAGTTAATAATTCTAAAAACTTAGTCCATTTCTGCTCAGTATAAGTACATCAACTATACACTTTGTCGATGTCCCTTGAATAAACACAAAAACAAAAGGCAAAGCATGAATTTGTTCATAATTTGCAGCATTTTGTATAAATAGAAACATAGACATAAATCATGACATAAAAATAAGAAATGTGAAGAAAATAAGATCAACATGTTGCCTGCAGAAGGTTTATAAAACTACTCTCAATACCCAAGCATTGTCTGTAGTCTATAGAAACCATGAAAAAAAAAAAAAAAAAAAAAAAAAAAAAATATATATATATATATTTATATATATATATATATATATATATATTTCACCAAATACATCTTGTATATCATATATATAATTAAAGATTGAATAGTAAAATAATACCTAAGCTACTTGCATCATCTACCAGGATGATTTGCTTCAGAATATTGCTTGGGGTTCTATTTACAAGACTAAAAACAGTCCTCATCAAAACCGAAGGCCCCTCATTGTGAAAAGGAATAACAACACTAGTTGTCGGCAAATCTTCGGGGTACTGCAAAAATTCACACCTGCAAAGAATCAAGAAAAAGGAAGTCTAAGTTTTCATATCCTGACATTCCCGTGCCAACAGCATCATCTATATAAAGGAAGGCTAGCCATTATCTAAATACTAGTTTCACTCACAAATATTCAGAAAAGTAAAAACACAATAAAACAAACAGCGAGCTTTTATGTTATTTCTATCAATGCTAATCCTTTCAAAAAAGAAAATCTTTCTTTTCATAAGAAAAAAAGAAAAATACTTAAATGATTTTTAGTTTTGACTAACTAAGGTTAAAGGACTTTAATCAGAGAGAGAGAGAGAGAGAGAGAGAGGGGGGGGGGGAGGGGGGAGAGAGAGTTTTATACACACATACATGATATTTGCATACATTAACATATAGATATACAATACATATAAGTGATGTATATATCAAAAACACAGATAGATAGATAAATTCTTAATATCAAAATATTCTTGTTCACATTTTTTCAAAAAGGATTCAATCAAATATGCTCTTACAGTTCAATCCTTAGACAAAACAGAAACAATAATGATAATGATATTTCATCAAGCAAAAACATCTATCCTTCTTCTTTCCCAAACTGCATGAATTTGTATTTGAACTCTCCAAGATTACTAAGGAACTAAAATACAATTCACAGAAGCAGCGGTCATCAATCTATTTCTATTCTATGTGACTATCCATTTTTCATTTCCAGCTATAGAACAATATCAGAGACAATATTATCAAACCTTACCCCTTAGGTCTTGAATCTGGAACTTTTCTGTTGAGAGGGAGACTATTGCTGGTTTCTATGTTGAGATTGAAACGGATTCCTTTTGACTTGGACAAATCTTTGAAAGCTTTATTAAATCTGTCAAGATTAGGATCTTGAACCCAAGCCATCACACCTTTTTGTTTATTGCTTGAAGGTTTTACAACCCCACTCATCTCTGACCAGAAAATGTCGTCCGGTGAAATATTTTCCTGAAAAACCATTCTTTCATTTTTCTTCAGCATTTTGCTCCTTTTCCATTTGCTATTTCCCACTGCTCTTTTGTACCAAGAAATGAAGAGAACAAGAGCTGCGCATAATAACAAAAGAAGTAGAAATCTTCGGAGATGCCACCTCATAGTTAATACAACTCAATTCTCACAGCTCAAACAACATCCTTGAAAACATCTGGTATAGAGGAAAGATCATTTAAAAGAAATGTAAAGTAATGATATTTTAGAATCAAATTAAGCACAAAGACAGCAAGGTTAAATTTATATTATATCATATATATAATAGTGCCTGTAGTGGCTAAGCAGAGTATCTTTTTATAGATAAGGCTGCAAGTCCAATCTCAGGCTATATTAAAATTTGTTTGACCTCCCTAGATGTACACCTCAATGTCTATTTTCTTTGAGTCATTCAAGAGTGGGCACAGTGAGCTAGCCATCTGCTTCTTGTCTTAATCTCTTGGCTCAGAGTTTTTCCTTACTTTTGTTTGATATCAGATTGGATTTGTACTTTTTGACACATTCTGGTGTCAAACATTATGTCAGGTTCCCACAATGCCATTGGGCCGTACAAAGCGGAACTGATAACAAAACCAAGATTACTTCACAGAAGATGATGAGCCTAAATAAATAACCTTTATTCTCTCATCAAACCAAGAGCGTAAGTGGGCAGTTACTCTAGCCTGGATATGTCATTTGGAGAGAGAGGTACAAAAACAGTCCACCAACCCCTCAAATGCTATGAAAGTTGGTCCAGGGCTGAAAATCTATTGTGAGAAAAAAAAAATCAAAAGACTGAATGCATTCTTTCGTGTCATGAATTGTTCTATCACAAAATATATTTCAAATTGGTGAAAAAAAAACTCAAAAGTGATAAAAGGAGAGAGAAAACTTTATTTCATCTCTTTCGTAACTTAGTAACTCAACAAAATCTAGATTCAACTTGATCTGATGCTTCACCATCGCCGTTTACTTTAAAGCCTTCATTTCACTCAAAAAAATAGGATCAACAATTGAATAATGGAGAAATTGAAATGCCCCTGAATGAATGACTGAATTAAGGAAGATTCAAATCCATATCCTGCTGGTAAACACGGGATACTGTGAAAAAATGGCACATAAGAGTAAGAGATAAAAGTAGAAGGTGATGGCAGACGATGTAGACCCCATTGACACGCTTCTCAAATAGGAAAGAAGATTATATTACAGAAGTCAACATATAGCAGGCTCTTACTTGATAGTCCCAGGTACCTCTGTGCCAAATGGTAGCGGACCACCAGGCTTCAAAACAAATCTCCCATTGTTGTTTTGCACTTTGTCTTTCAAAAATATGGAAACCTAACAGAAACAATAGAAATGCTTGTTCAGTTCAATAGTATGTATCTCAAAATAGGAAATTTCCATATCTCCGTTTACTTAACAATGCAGTATTCTTTTGAAGAGTCGTGCATGCCTAGAAATTAGACTATGCAACAAAAATCCATGAAAAAGATAAAAAACGAAAAATGAAAAATTAAATAAACTTTAAGTGACTGAAGAATAAACAAAACAGTCATAACATATTAACTACTTAAGCCTCTCAAATGTTTGACATTGACCTCTCAATTGCGTTTTGTTGCAGCTGATGGGTTAATAATGTGGAAAAATTAAAATGGATTATCAGTAATAGAACAAAGACCTGAACATGCATTGATACAGCAAAACGATTCGCCTACCCACCCACAGGTCTCATCAACAGATGTTTTTTGTTGTTGTTTTTTTTGTGACATATTCAAATTAGTGCCAACATGCCAATGGACTCAATCTTTGACCATGAAATCCCGCTTAAACAAAATAAATCAACATATGGAACTGAAGAACACTCACCCTAATGTGCATGTCTTGGAAGAAGTTTAGCAAAGTCTGTCTGATAAGCTGAAACTCTCCATTGGATAAGCCTGCATAGGTCTGGGTAATAGACGATAGGAAAATGAAACAATGCAAAATGAAAATATGATTTCACTGAACCATCTTAAAATTGTGCAATCTAACCCTGGTAACCATAACGGTATCCACTTTTTGCTGTATCCTTCCTTCTCTTTGTTAATATGTGATTTGATGTACTGTACAAGATTTTCCTCAATCAACATTCTTTAAAGATGATCAACTTTACTCTTTACTCATGGCTACTTACATCAAACAACAGTCTTTAGAATGCCAAGCTAGCCCCATTACAGAGGCATACCTCAAACAAAACTTTAAAGATATAATTAACACTTGCCCCTCCTAAGCCACTTACCTAAATCAACAGTCTATGGACGTGACCAAATTGACCATTGGCATTTATGTAAGCTAACATTCTGTATAGACATTCAGCTTGGCTTTTCTAAGATGCTAACTTTGGTCAACATGCCACAAAATCATGATCAACTTGACAATTCACAGAAATTGACTTAAGTCAGTAAAGAGACAATTGGCAATCATCATTCTGAGGCCCTGGCCAGCTTGACCTTTTCCTAGAGGCCTACCAAGGCCAAGACTCTGTAAAGACAGTAAATCTGATTTTTGACAGGGGCTAACCTCATTCATCATCAGTCTGAGGACCTGGTCAACTAGACCTTCCCCTAGAGACCTACCTAGGCCAAGATCTGTAAAGTCAATCAACTTAACTTCTGTAAAGACAGTCAACTTGACTTCTGTAAAGACAGTCAAATTGACTCCAGTAAAGACAGTCAATTTGAATTTTGACAGCGGCTAACCTCAATCAACATTCTGAAGACCTGGTCAACTTGAACTTTCCCTAGAGGCTTACCTAGACCAAGACTCTGTAAAGACAATCAAAATAACTTTTGACAGGAGCTTACCTCAATCAACATCCGGTAAATATGATCAACTTGACCCTTGACAGAAGCACTGCCCTCTACATAGTTCCTGATGGCATCCATGTGGTTGAGAGTGATCAGCAAAATGTCCTTGGGGCGCAGGGCGAGGGACACCTGGTACTTCAAGGCCATTGTCATCAGATCATACAGCTGGACAAGGGAGATAATTGAAAACTTTCATAAATCTTCAAGGAAATTGAATTTTTTTAAAAGATATATCTGGTGATTTGTTAATATTTTCACCCTAAAGATTTGAAAGTAAATCAAGATTTAAATGAAAATATACTGAAAGTTTTTTATAAAGGGATTACCGATAGATTTCTATCATTAGCTGCTTTGCTGCCCAATGGGTGAGATGGATTTTCACAATATCATGAAAATTAATCGACACCATGAATAACACATATGATAATCATACACACATCAATTCATTGCAATAACAAAAACACATTTTTACAATAACTCTTCTTTGATATGATGGATGTCAATTGGGGCTTGCTCTTATTAATGCATCGTTTTATATATCAATTTTGTTGAGGCAACGTGCAGTATTCAGAGTATTAAGAATTTATTTTAAAAAACATAAATTCTTTTCAACAGTTCTCTTTTGATATGATTTATGTTAATCAGTGTTTCTTGCAAAAGTATTACTTAAGAAATTCATTTTGTTGAAGGAAGGTGCAGTTTAAAGAGACACATCAAAATGAGAAGAAACCGGCAGGGAAAGAGTTAGAGAAACATATTGCTTCACTAAAATTGAAGTACACTTTTTTTTTCTTTCATCTTTTCATTTTCTTTTTTAGGGGGAAGGGGGGGGGGGGTAGCAGGGGTAATTTACAGGCATTTATAGACAAGATTTTATAGAGGCGCATTACCTTATCCATGCTGGCTGCGTTCAGCCTCATGATGGATGCATGAGCAAGTCTATCAAACACAGTACGCATCGCCTTCTTGGAATACAGTGTTTGAGGCCTGAACAGCTCATCAATGAAGCGCTTGTTAAACATTGTGGAAACTATATCGTGCAAAACTGAAAAAAGAAGGAAAGCATCATTGGTTTATATGAAGATATATGCATATCTTAGAGCATTTCATTCCCTTTATTTTTTTCACTGAAATATTTTGACAGCTTATAATATATGTATCCAAATGAAACAGACTCATCCAGTCACTCTTCCCCAGTTACACTCCCACTTCTACTCACTCCTGTTTAGCTTCACAACATGTTTGCAATCCATTCACCACCTAAAATACCTAAGCAAATTATAAACCTTTTCATGTATTTCAGTCATGATCTTATTTTGATTTTTTTTTTTCCATTAAGATAAAAACACTGATCTGTCACTATAAGACAACAAAATCAATAAAAGGAAAGAGTAATAATCATCCATAGAATTTTGGGCGCTAGCAGAAAAATCCATAACACGACCTCAGATCACAGATGCAATTTTTCATTCTATTCTATTTGAAATTTCAACTAAGAGATATGGAGGTATCAGTCATTTACCCCACACTTAAAGTGAAAATATATGAACTGTGTTTGAAAGCATTTTGTTTTGACTATGACTTCAACAATATAGTGCTCCCTTTTCTTGTAAAACATGATAACTTTTAGACACTGGAGGTGATTTTAAATTTTCTGTCATTTTCTTCCACTAGCATTCTCAAATCAATGTATCTTAATGGTTGGCAAACCTCCCTATGACATATCACTAAATCCATACAAGAATCTAACCCCTCCATGGTATTTACATTTCTCCACTGCCCTTTTTTTTTTTTTGCCGGTGGGTTTTTTCCTAATCAAGAATGCATAATTGATTACTTGCTTTGACACATTCAAACTGGGTTTATCAGTTTCAGTTTGTGAAAATGGTGGCTTGAGGACTAGTGTATGTTTGTTTTGGCTTTCATTTAAGTAGAAGCACAGTCACTATGCAATGCAATGGCAAAGTGTCAGTTCAATTTGGTGGTTCTGATTGGCTGAGAGGATTTGTGAGCATACTGATTGCCTGTCAATGTCCTCTTGGATGATTTCAGATTTGTACAAATAGTCATTGCAATAAAATCAAAAGTGTTCTCCTTCTGATATCAAGATAGAATAGTTATAAACACAGCTTGCTTTTATTCTTAACGCATTACAAAGTGAGAAATCAAAGGTTTTTATTATAACCCTTGGTTTGAATAAAATTCAGTGTATATTCCGACCTAGCACTGAATAAGGACGGCCATACAATGAATTCTTTTTTTTGGCTGCGGCTATTTGGAGACACTCCAAATAGCCTGGTAAGCTATTCAGAGACAACTAACTTTTATGAAATTTTCCATGAAAAGCAGTTTTAATGCTCATGTTTCTCCAGCACATTTTCAAATTGAATAAACGAAGAAAAACATTTGCCCAAATAGGAATTAATGTTGTTAGCTGTTGAAGAAATGAATCATCTAAATTAGATAGGTAAACGATGAGAGAACAGTGAACTGTGAGCCACAATGTGGTGAGTGAATGATTGTGTGCCCACTAGCCTAGTGCACAGTAAATCAGGTGGAAAATATCTGAAGAGCCTTGAAACACTATAAAGAGATGTCTCCCAAGAGCCACTTTGTTTGGTTTTTTTTGGGAAACATAAAAAGTTACCACTAAACCATCAACTCCTAAACACCTGCATCTGTCCCCATGCTGAGTAGGAGAGCTCGGGCTCGGGGATTGTGTGTTGCTTGTCAAAGCAGGAGGTATTATGGCATCACTGACTATACTACTCAGTGCACCATGGTGCATTTCGCCTTGTCGGGTTTTTGCTTAATAACAGAGCAAGCACTGAATAGTAGCTATTGTCATTGTATTGGATGGATATCTCCGAATAGCTCGGCTCGCCACTCGCTACCAAAACCCAGGCTGAAAGTATTGGTGCATTGATGACGCCACTACCTCGGTGCTCACTCAGTGTATTGGTAGCTTTACCCTCGAGCTGCTCACAGCATAGGAAGCTTTAAAAATTCGAGCTCGCCCCCACTCTACAAGAGATCCATAGAGGCTTCAGGTTTAACAGCCCTTTCAGCTAAAATACACGGCATAATGATATGAGAAAACCACAGTCTTTCAAACAGGATGTTGAAAATTCCATTATATTTCTAGTAATCTAATCACTGAGCAAATATTTACTGATTCACAAACACAGATTCGCATGAGTTTTAAAACTGAAAACAAAAAGTGTGGACAATATTATTATTGTTTACTGACAGAAGAACTTTCTTTCGACGCTCACCTTTTTTCGATTTTTCTCCTGGGATGTTTTGAGCCCGCAGTCGCTGATCTAAAATGTACATCATCTCGCCCCCAAGATTTATGAAAAGAAGGGGAAGTGTTTTAAGAGACATTGTTTGATATGCTGGAAAATGCTTGCTGAACGAAGAGTAGATACAAAATCCAAAAAGATGGTCTTGGGAGAGATTATGTGAAAAACGTAACCGGGCATTGTTTATCTTTATCCCCCATCTCGGTTTATTCTTCTCTGCGTATGACGATTATTTCCTTTTGTGACTATATCTTTTAGAAAATTGAAAACAGAGCCTAAAACATGTCAAGTTTTTGTAAGGAAACTGTAAAGAAATACATGTATTTTAAGAAAAAACATTATAGGAAATCAGTTTCAGATATATTTGAGGATTTTTACTGGGATCTACATTTTGACCCACCACCGTAAAGATTCCTTGACACCAGGGACGCCTTTCTGATGAATGTGTGCATGTAACATGATTGTAGTTTCACAAGTATGAAATTTTCTCTCTCTCTCTCTCTCTCTCTCTCTCTCTCTCTCTCTCTCTCTTCCAATC
>JAUEKY010266741.1:0-14955 GCA_031833965.1 Scyllaea pelagica
CTATTTTCTCATCACACAGAACTCTCGCTACAGCAACGAGTTTCATTGCTCGGATGTTTACTTGTATTCCATTTGTTTATAACCTACAAGTGTTGAGTGAGCAAATGGAAAAGGTGATTGACCTGTGGAAGGTTCCTTGCTACGGTAAGATATTTTCATTCCAAATTGATAAGATGGCCATGTTGTTGAGGTTTAACACCTGTTTCCATTCTTGATAGGTTACATCTGCCATTTCAAAATGAAAGGCTGTAAATGCAGGCCGGTTGCAGCTCCCAGTTTTGCCGTTATGTAGGCAAATGCTTTTTTTTTTACTCCCCACGGACATGAATGACTGATATCACACTATTGATGCACCTTGACAGGAGCATTGGGATAAATACAAACCCCACACCAACTGAGATAATGTAAAAATCTCCATTAGATTACACGATGCATTAGTTACTGCCTTTCATTTTGAATCGGCATATATCAGTGGTGGATCACTCTGGACATGTTAACGATCTGCTACACAGCGATGAATAGAGGACTCAGCATGAATTGCTCACCCAGTCATTTTATACCGACACCAGGCCAACTGGCTTGTCCCAAGGCCAATGTCTCCGAGCCTGTCATACTTTTCACGAACACCGTTAAGACTAGTTGGCCCAGTGTCAGTCTATTTGACTGGGTGATATCTGTGTGAGTTCCCCGTTTATCTTTATGTGGCAGCATGTGTCCTGAGTGCTTTGCCGGTAATGCGACATATTCAATGTTGAAGCAGGCATTAAACTTTTATTTTGTCTTTTTATGTTCATAGTGATCAACGCTTCCTTTGTACAGTAGATACCGCCTAAATTGCATGCTGCTTCAGAGCAGAGCAGAGAGAGAGAGAGAGAGAGAGAGAGAGAGAGAGAGAGAGAGAGAGAGAGAGAAGAGAGAGAAGAGAGAGAGACATGGAGAGAGATAGAGAAGGAATGAGAAAGAGAGAGAGAGAGAGAGAGAGAGAGAAAGAGAGAGAGAGAGAGAGAGAGGAGAGAGAGAGAGAAGAGAGAGAGACAGAGAGAGATAGAGAAGGAGGAAGAAAGATTGAGGTGTAACTTATTGCTCAGGGCGATACACACATAGTAGGCAGGTTGCGATATGTCTTATTTCATTGATTCATTTCTAGTTTTTACCTTCTATATTGAAGTCACCACTAATCTATTAATTGAATGATTATCTTTCTTTTACCCTTGTCATTGTAGCAACCACTGCAAACAGCGTAGAAGCTTCCCCTTCTTAATTCTGGACAAAGTTACATTTCAACGAAAATGTGGTTCGTGCTAAGGAAAGAGTATCTGAATTTGTACTAGTGCCAGGTCATAACTTTAAGAGACATCAATGGTAGTCATTTTGACAACTGTAACACCAAAAAAGCCACACAGAATTTTTATTCATTGGCTAGCAGTAGCAAAGAATAATAGAAAGAAATTTGTATCTCTAGTTTGACTTCCTTAATTCTTTAATGCATAAATGTCTACACCGTATACTGTAAAAATGCATTTCAGAATGATTCAAAAGCTCATTCTTTTAGTTTATTTTTCTTTAGTTTTGAAGTCAGGGAGAGTGAGGGGAGGTTGGGGCGGGGGGTGGGGGGGGGAGAGGTGTTTGATTTGTAGTCAGTCATAATCTTTAAGTTTAAGAATTCATAGATACTACATGACATTAATTTCAGAAAAAAAACATGATGCATACATGAAGTTTTGTTAATAGATTGATTGGCTGTATGCATTAAAAGTTGGACGTCATGTTATGCTTCTCTTCTTTATTGTTCTTTAAAAAAAATTTAATCTTTTGGTGTTGTGGTTGTTGTTGTTGTTGTTGTTGTTGCTGTTGTTAAGCTTGGCTAATCTAGTCCTTCTCCAACTGCCAAGAGTTCTTTAACTTGGGCAACGTGCACATCAGACCTCAGAGTCTATCTTCTGTTTCCAGTAGAACAAGGCTCTTGATCCCAACTACCGACGTTGAAGGGATTATGGGAGTGGCAAAATGATCCATTAGTGGGTTTTCAATTATAAAAATCACTACTTAACTTTTCGAACAAGTGAAATTGACACACGACCTTTTGTATCCAAGAAGAACCATGACCACTGAGCCATTGTCTCTCTTCCCCCCCCCCCCCCACCCCTCGCCCAGGAATACAAGACATTAAAGTTTTTCGACCAAGCAGTTGTAGTGGTGTAGTAGTAGTAGTCAGCGGGGCCAGCAGCTTGCCGGCCCCAGCTTGGTGGTCTCATGGTAGACTGAGACTGTTGGGCTGGTAATCCAGTGCTTGCAAGTTCAAATCTTACAAGGCACAAAGCTGGGTCCTTGGAAAAGGCTTTCACTGTTTCACTCATATTTTTTTAACTTAGCTCACAATAATTTTTTTAGCAGCTGCCCGCCTGGCATTTGTTATTATGGGAACAGTGCTAAGACTTGTTTGCCCTGTGTCAGTATAGTGTGACTGGGTGATATATTTGTGTCAGTTCTCCGTTTATCTGTGCGGCAGCACATTAACATGTCCCAGAGCACTCAGCCAATGATATGACCTACAACATGTTGAAAGAGGCATAGAACTTAATGTTCAAACTTTTTTTTCCACCTTTACAAAGGAAGACCATAGTCTCCTTTATTTTCCACATTCAAGGAATTGAAGTCTTTAAGCAGGCAAGCCTATACATTTTCTTTCTACTACTATGGGCAAACAAAAAGTATTTTGCAGACACTGATATCAACAATTGTAAAGGATTTTTGATTATAATGCCTTGAAACACATCAGCCATTTTTACGCCAGACTTTGAATTGACAGCAAGAAAAAAAAAGGAATGACACTGGTTGCCTTGAAGGTCATAGATATTCTTATACCAAAAGGAATAAATGTAAAACAGTTTTAGATTCGATAACGAAAGAGATAGGTACAAAATTGATGAAATTTTATGTATCACATAATATCAGAGAAATAAAAAGAAAAATTGCAAATAAATGAGAAATTACAACATTCAGAATATGCAACAGATCACAATGTTTTCTGACCTTTAATAAAAGTATCTACACACTCAGAGTAAGAGATAACATATAATGACACTGACAATAATGAGAAAATTTTGTTTACAATGAATAAACAACTAGGAATGAAAGAAGTTTTCAAGCTTAGCCAAGACCTGGTGATTCAGTATGGAAAAAGCTGTGAACTGACAACTGAAATTGAAATGTATTTTTCCAATTTCATGTCTATGATTTATGACAAGGAAAACAGAGGCAAAATTAGTCTCATTTATTTGTAAGATATGTGGAACTCATGGCTCACAAAGGACTATTTTAATCATTGTATGTATGTTCTCTTGTTTCATGTGAAACAAGCACAAAAAAATTGATCCTGTCCATAGTAAAAGGATATATACAGATATATGTGGTCAACTATTAATCCAAAAAAAAAACAAAAAAAAAAAGAGGAAAAACTCCCTTTAAGCAAATTACATAGAACACAATGTTAACAATGGGTACTGACAACAATAAAATTGTTTTGTTTTTTTATACAATTTGACACGTGGGGGAATGAGCCATTTCAATAAAATCATTATTGAAAATGAAGTAGAGATTGCTGCCTCAGCAGCTTAATAAAATCATCAAAATATAGTTACAGCCAATAGTATAATCAATAACAGATTAATTCTTTATATAAAACAGAATTAAAACATTCATTTCTTTACCCATTGGATATCAAAAGAAAACATTGGATCATTCACATCTTAAATCAAGAATTTTCAAGCAATAGCCATGGAATACATAGATAAAGATAATTTGGATAAACTCAATGTTTCTCCTCCGCATGGGAAAAAGGTACACTCTTCAACTGGCCAGGAAAATAAAAGTGAGACAGCCTGATACTGATATAAACCTCATTTCAAAAATATCTCAAAGCCATTTTCATTGTCTTTGTAATTCATCTCATTGTGGAATAAATTTTATTCCTTCTACTTTTTAACAAGAACAGTCAGCAGGTACTTTAGTTCTTGAAGCGTCCATTGCGTGGCAGTGGCAGAACCCACTGGCTGATATTGATATTGATGTGTATCAGTGAAGAACAAATTGATGCAAAAAATGTTTAAGTGATTTCAGGAAAACAATTCTATATTTGATCTTTTGATTTTGAACGCTACTAAATGAAACTTGCTTATCTTGTTGACTTTGTACTAGAATTCAGCCACAAAGTTGATCAAAGGCTTTAGAGGATAAAGTCTCATAATCTTCAAAACTGAGTAGATGTTCTTATAAAATAATATTCATAGCTAAAGATTAATGATAATCCTTATTGCTGTTTGAATTCACTTTCAATTTTCCTGTTACTGTTAGAATTATACTAATAAGATACAGCACAAAAGTGAGTTATGTCCCCTCGCTCAGATATATAATCGATGAGCCTGAGTTTCAAAAAAGAAAAGGCCAAGGAATAGGAGTGAGGATGTTTGCTGCAGGGAAGTTGACAGAAAATTTTGATCCCTTAAAATCTGTTACAATTTGCCATAGTTTAAGGCATTTGTTTCCGTCTTTGATGCCTCTTTTCTTGTAATGTCTTTATGATGAAAAAACAAGGAGATGGTTTTCATTGCTGTCAGTTTTAGCCTATTGCACTTACAGTTATATTTCTAACCAATCCTACTATCCCAACAAATGTTTAACTATTTACCATTCAAGTCTTATGTAGAATCAACATTTTTTAAAGTTTTTTTAAAAATTGTTTTTTATTCTATGCAAACTCTGCAATAAGAATAGATATACGAAGACAAAGACCATTTCTTTATGTAAGATTGCAGCAACCCGAATGAAATTGAATGAAATTATATATTAATGTCATTATGTATAAAGCTTAAGATAAAGTCAAATTCACTTAATACATTATATAAACATCCAATTCTTATCAAACGCTAAAAGTAAATAAAAATGGCAAATGTAAAAATAAAATATTGTAAAAGGAACACATCAGTATAGCTGAGAGTAAAAATTCAATCAAAATATTGATATGTATAACATTTCAATAGAGTGATAAAATATAAAACTATGCCAAATAAGAAATTCAAAGCTACACTGAGTGATGTACTTCCAGTGTAGTGAAATTCATTCAATATGCTGCTTGAAAGGAGGCAAGTTTGAGTAAAAAGCTTGAGTAAAAAGAAAGCAACTTTCAAGTTAAGTAAATGCATTAGGATGTCTGCCAGTGTGACTTGGGCACAGAATGATAATCTCTGTATAAAGACAGGAGAGGCAGCCCATCCTGCCATCCCAACATAAGTAGAGTGTTCACCATCCCTTCTGATTACTCCATTACAGATAACATTGATTGAGATCTATCTCACTGTATATATGCATTGATACAAAAACACATACAAAATTGAGCAAAGTGTGGATATAGTTTTTCATAAAGTCGGAATAATGAAATTCAGTGGTAAATAGTAAAGCCAATGTGTCATTAAGCTGTGCAATACTTGGATGTTTAAGCATCTCACAACCTGAGCAAAGTCAAAACTTGCATATCTCTGTCTCATTTGATAATCAAAAAATGATAAGAGTTATTGCGTTCCGTGAATCCTCCAAGCAAATAAGTACTTTGCCTAGTCAGGCTTCCTTACTTCAAGTAATAAGTCTCATGCCTTTTCCTGAGCCTTTAACTTTAAACAATTAAGTACTAATCGTTTCATCTCTCATTGGCATTGAATTGCATCAACAAATTGCTCCAAACATTTCAAGACATTTTTGTAATTGAAAACTTTCAATCCTCTTTTTTGATAACCTCTTCCTCTCCTTTGTCCTCTGCCTCATCTGTGTTTTTCTCTTCTTTCTCAGTTTCATCTGTCTTCTCCTTCACTTCTTCATTTCCTTTCTCGTTGACAATAACCACTTCAATACTGGTATTCCCTTTCTCTGGCGGGTCTGCTTTATTGCTTTGCTTTTCTTCTTGTAGCTTGTTGTTGACTTTGTAGATAGGGGGAGGTGGCGGGCTGGTCTTTGGAGCTTTGCTGATGCCTCCTGTCTCAGCATTCAAGGGTTCTCGCTCCTTCGCATCTTGAGGGGTTTTCTGTAAAGCGAGTTAAGAAATACAACAATATGAAGTTACTTCAAACTCTAATATTTTGTTAAGGCTACGAAAAAATCAAAAAATCGCATAAAACTTTTTGAGCCAAACTTCATGTAAAAATCACCTTCTAGTATCAGTATTAGTAGAAGACAAAATAAGATCTCCCATTTACAAAACCCTTTCATAGTTATGATTTAAAGAGACTGCCATCATTTCTCAAAATTTTGATTCTTAACCCCAGATGCTAAGTAATGTAGGCAAGCATTTCAGATGACACCATTTGAACCTTTATTGTCAAAAGTTGCAAAATTTCAATAGCAAAATATTACTAGCCTTGGTGACTCTGTACATTACTCAAATATATCTATGGACTCGAAGTTGTTGGATTTTTTACCTTTTTTTTCTTATCTGTCACTTGATTTGATTTTGGTTCCATTTGAGTTTTTGCAGTTTTTCGTACATTATGTCTTGATTTTGATTTTCTTTCAGCACTAATGCATACCAAAGAAGTGCTATCTTTGTCTCTATTAATTAAAGAAAATAATCACTTTAGTTCTGGTTTTTTTTTCATGGGTAATTAATTACTATTGCTTTTGATGTGAGCAATACTTGAGGCAGATGGCACCAAAATTGAGATATCACAATGTTGGTGAAGGACTTTTTCAAAAGAGAATAAAAACAACAAGTTTCAGGATCAGGTTGTTTTTAAATGTCAAACTAATCTCCAAATATATGACAGCAATAATAACAAGAACGAAAAAGAATAATTCTAATCTGATTGTACTAATCTTCAAGAAAGAGGTCACAATTAAGAAATCAACTTACAAAGCATTATTTCTGAGCAAAAAATTGACTTATACATACACTACATAAGTCTTCCGTATGCTATTTCATTCAGGTAAGCAGATTTTGTTTTGTTCTTTCGCAACCTGTGGACCTCTGACGCAATTGATACTTACATCCAAATAGGAAAGCTTAAAACGATTTTGCGATGATAAAATGCTGTGAACAAATTAAGATGATATAAAAACTTTTGGCTAAGATTATCTCTTTTATATATATACAATTATCACGCTTTAAAAAAAGATGAATTTTCTTTACCTTGCCGGCTATTTCCTTCTTGTAGTATATCTCTGCTGCTAAAACTCCTCCAGCGGCAAGAACGCCAAGGAATAGGCAGAGGAAAGGAACTGCCATGTCTCGCATATCCAGGCTTGAGGCAGACGAGAGAGGCAGATCAGGGCGGCCACTGAGAGAAGCTATTTTGCTGATGTCACGAACAGGGCAAGACCCTCCCAAGTACTTTTTCTCAAGGACTCTGATGAATCCGTCTTCTCGCAAGTTCGCTATTCCCAGGTTAATTCTCTCTCTGACAGTGGATGATCTTTTCTTGACAGCAAAACAGTAGCTGAAATTTCAAAAAGAAAAAAAGAAAAGTCTTACTGATGACCAAAAAGAAAACCCTCAACAATGCACTTAAACAAAATATTATATTGTTCATTTGAGTGAAGAGATCGACACCATGCTATCAATTTCTCCATAATTTTCAGCAAAGAAATTCTACATAGTCTCTTATCAGGACCCACAAAAAATCCGACTGTCATAGTCATCATTAATTTCATTTTCTTTTTTACAACTGTCATTAATAATATCATCACCATACTCCTCAAATGACGCCGTTAGTTCAAGTGATTTGGTGTAGGTCTTGGAAGCTGTGGGCCATGGGTTCGATCCCAGGCCGTGACATACCCAAGTTGCAACAGTGGTTTTTTTAGTAGCTGCCTCCCTGGCATACAGCATTATGGGAACAATGCTAAGACTGGTTGGCCCGGTGTCAGTAGAATGTGACTGGGTGAGATATTTGAGTGAGTCCTTCTTTTATCTCTGTATGGTGGAATGCTAGCTTTTCCAGAGCGCTCTGCTGGTGATATGACTATGACCTATACAGCATTCCAAAAGGATGTTAAACCTTAAGAGTAAAACCCTTTTTTTTCACTATGCTAATCATTGTCATTTTTCATGCCTATCACTATTGTAGAAAAAAGTATATAGGCATAGATAACAAACCTCAGGTGGAATAAACTTTCTCCATAAGCAATAAGGTCGCAGTGTGACCTTGAGATGTATTCAGCTTTAACACTCTCCATAATCATTGCATATTTGCCACCCCAGTCTTGCACTCTTTGGATTCCTGAAAGGGAAACATTTATCACTATATAGCCTTTTATATCATATGTCTAATTCAAGAGACACATAAAGCTTTTTTTCAGCTGCTGTGGCTGAATTTAGACTTCTAAAAGGTGGAAGCAGTGTTAAGATATAAGCTACAAAAACATGTCGAGCAGATAGAGACCTCAAAGGCCTAAAAAATGAAATTTGCTCATTTTTTTAAAATTCTTGGCTGCATAAAATAAAGATGCAAATATATCATTATCATTTCATTATCCAGTACCCTTTTACCATTCCAGTAAATTACAGTGTAGGGCCAACTCTTCATGAGATGAAATTTCTCTGGATCATGCCATTAAGCCAAGCAGGTGATCAGCCCACTGTGACCTTTAGTGATGGTGGTAGGATTTAAATTTTGCCCGGCCTACTCTTTTCAATTTCCAATAGAGATAAAGATAAAGATTATGATTATGTATGAGATTAAGAAATAGGTTTTGCAGTGCAGTGTGAAAAGAAAAGACAAAGAAATTTCTAGAGAAAAAAAACCCAAAAAACTATCAATCTCTGGATTCAAACCAGTTGTGGATGAGCAATTCGCTCACACTCTCACAGAATTTACTTTTGTTAATCTAGTGAGAAACTGAGCAAAATTTGAACTTTTGCTGACAACAGCTATTTGGCTTTTTCAATGGATGCATTAGGGTCATCAATGTATTCAGTCATATTCTATATTAATCTAAAGCATTTTATGGCTCACTGCTGGTTACTAAGGGGACACAGTGGCTCAATGGTCATGGCTCTGGCGCTGAAAACGAAGTGACGCAGGTTCAAATCCGACTTGGGACGAAAAATCACATAGTGATTTTTTTCTCGCTAAAACCCCAAGAAAAACCCGGTATGCCACTCCCCTGATCCCTGCAACATCGGTTGGTGGAATTTAGAGCTTAGTCCTATCGAAGACGGGCGATAAACCCGGAGTTCCCGTGTGCAGATTGCGCACGTTAAAGAACCCTTGGCAGTTGGAAATCGAAAAGAGTAGGCCGCAAGGTTGGTCCAGGCAAAATTGAAATCCTACCACTATCACCAAAAGGTCACAGTGGGCTGATCACCTGCTTGACTTAATGGCATGATCCAGAGAAATTCGGTCTCATAAGAGTCGGCCCTACACTGTAATGGTAAAAGGGTACTGGATAATGAAATGAAATGAAATAAATGCTTGTTACTATTCAAAGAGTCCTTAAATTTGAGATAGTGCATTGAAGAAATCCATAATAGGGTAAAGTAAACGCTAACTACAGGCATAAATAGGCACAAAAAAACCCCACCAGGAACCTGATCTGCCGTTTCCAAAAGGCAGTAACTGACACATTATGTAATCTACTGGAGATATCATTATCTCAGTTGGCGTGGGGTTTATCTTTATCCCAATACTCCTGTTAATGTGCATCAATAGAGTAATATCAGTCATTTATGTCTGTGGTAAGTAAAAAAAATGTGTTTTGCCTCGACCACGGCGCAACTGGGAGCCGCATTATTTCTATTGTTATGCATTTGTATGTTGTATGTATTGCATATTGTCTTAGTGCAACAATGCCAGCAGCAACGGTCATATTAGTGCTAATAGGTTTCAATGGAAAATCTGGTTGAAGCAGGCCCTTATAGTTGTAGAGACATTCTCCTGAGTGGAGTGTAAAAACTGAGTCAATAGCCTTTTCCAAGGACTCAATTTCAAATTGTTGCTACCTATGAACTAACAACTCCATTAAACAGACGCTCACACAAATGGCAGGTGAGAGTGAAAGTTCAAAGTAGGTATCTGTATGCTCTCACTACTACAAGCTGAGAAGTGACTAACTGATTCATTGGGGATGCTGTACTGGTACAAAGACATAGGTACTAAAATGTGTTCAGGAAGCTTCACTCATAAAATCAACATGTTCATTTGATTACATGAGTTACCTCCCTGCATGCATTTACCGCATTCATTGCAAACACACACACACACACACAATCCAATGTCCTAGGAGAGAGAAAAGCACAATGACAGGAACAGATTATTCTGTCTTTTTGAGTTGACCAAAAATAATGTACAACAAGTTGTTGTAGTTGTATCAAAAGGTCTGTGTGACTTTGTGGTCTAGTGGTAGACTCCTGGGCTTGTAACTGTGAGGCTGCGACTGCGAGTTTGATTTCCATTGGCAATAGTGCAAAGTTTAATCCTTAGAAACGGCTATTCACTCGTATTTCCCCACTTCCTATCAATGTTATTAATAGCATTGTCCATGTCAAAAATAAAAAGTGCCAGCAGGTTGCATGTCTAATCATACATCTTCAGTGTAGCTGTTGGCTTAGACCCCATAGCAATCGCAACTGGCCTGCAGTTACTATCTTTCATTTTGAAACTATAGTGATTAATAAGAAATTTTCCAAAGATAAAAGCTCTTGGAGGACGATTAAAAGATATTGCACAATATAAATGTTCATTTTCATCATTTTTCAAATTTAATGATAAACCTCCCCTTCTGTTCTACTACTCATTTGCAAGTATGAGGTGATACAATTGAAAAATTCATTACAATATTGGATTGTACTGATTTTACCCGAGACTTGGACAATATTACGTACCTTCGTCCGGGTCCGTGATCCACTCATGATTGTTGTTGATGTAGGTGAAGAGTTTAGGCAGAAGGCCGTCATCAATCAGTTTGCTGGCTTTCAGGGTGGAGTAGACATAGTCGTTTTTCACCTTCAAATTAGATAAAGATGTCATGTAAGCATAGTACAGAGAAATGCATTTAATAAATAATTCCTAAACCAAAAAAAGACCTTAACCGAAGACAATAAAAAGATTTGTTTGGCTGCTTAGGCTTGATAATTCTATATTTCTAAGAAACTGTATACATATCTCTTGACCCAAATTTTTAAAAGCAAAAAAGAAAACTCATGTCCCTTCAATTTTGGTTTAAACGTGTTTAACTATACTAGTAATTGCAGACTACACTTAAAAGACAAGCCTTTACTAGCAGTAGACACCATTCCTTTTTAGTAACATTTTCTATTATGTGATTTTAAGGATGATAATAAGCTGAATCTCAAAGCAAAATAAAGATCAAATAAAGATTTGTCTTGTATTTTCTTTTTCTTAATCTTGGCTTTGATAATGCTGGATTTTTTTTTTCATCTTTTGTTTAGGCCCCATACATAGTAATGCTGATGCAAACACACATTCATAGGCACACACACATACACACACACAGAGTCACACAGAGACATACAAAAACATAAACACACACATGCACAAACATACAAACTCAGAGACAAATATCGTGAAATAACCTACCGCCCCTATCATCACTTGTTTTCTTTCGATAAGATCTTCATAACTGTAGAAGGGGAGGCCCCGAGGCGTGTTGGCCCGTGTTACCAGAATGGACCCCAGGGCTGCTGTGTAAGCCAGCAGAACACACAGGACAAACATGAACCATATACAGGCCAGGAACCGGCCGGCCGTGGAACGGGGAGCCTCTTTGTAGCCTGGAAATTGAACAAATATGAATATATCAATCCATTCTGATTAATGCATAATGAGTTGATGAGGTTCTACCAGGGATTTTTACTTCTTTCATTATTCTGTCATCCGCACTCTTGCAATATTAGGTTTATTGATGAATTAATGTACTTCAACTTAGCCTTTCATTGCTTGCTTGTATTCACCTCAATCAGTTTGCATGTTATTTAGTCTGAATATTCTGCTTTTGCCTTTTGTCCATGATTGTTGGGTCTGCTGAGAAGGATTTCATTTACGATTAAAATGTATAGATTTGAGCTGCTATGGTTTTTGAGTGATCTGGTAATTCAACACTTCTCTTTCTAAATTGGCAGCACATTTGAAAACAAAATACCTAAAAAAAAAATGGAGAGCATTTATATAGCGCAATATCCACTAAACATGCTCAAAGGGATTTACAAGGGGTCCCCAACCAATAGCAACATGAAACAAACAAGACAAAACAAGCAGCCTGATAGTCTGCTAGATGCTAGAATCAAACTATGATTCTTTTTGATAAAGTATATCAGTTGACCATGGGTTAAATGGTGGAGAGTCCAGCTTGGAACCTGTAGGTTATGGGTTTGATCCATGATCCAAGAATTGGCAATTTAGCAGCTGTCTTGTCTGGCTTTTGGTAGCAATGGGAACAGTGATAAGTCTCGTAGCCTGGTGCCAGTACAATGTGATTGGGTGAGATATTTGAGTAAGTCCTCAGTTCATCTTCATGTAGTGCTGTGATAACTTATCCAGAGCTCGATGTCTGTATTGTGGCCAATGATGTGTTGAAATGTTCATTTAACGCAAGATGATTTCATTTCAATTTGTTCTACTCCAGCATACTGGCTTCATTGGCCCAGGTGGTTGAGCATCCCTCTTGTAACCGGTTTGATCTTATGCTGTGACATACCATAGCTGTAAAAATTGTTTTTTTAGCAGCTACCTACTTAACGTTCGGTATTATGGGAACAGTGCTAGGATTGGTTCGCCCTATGTCAGTATAATGTGACTGGGTGAGACATTTGTGTGAGTTCTACGGCTCAGTGAAGTCCACAATGCTGTTTCCATCCTCTTTGGAGGCTCTGTGCGGCAGCATATTAACATGTCCAGAGTGCTCCACAGGTGATATGGTCTATACATTGTTGAAACATTTTGTCAAAGTTTTTTTGTTTTTTTTTATTTCAGCATACCGATATTACCATTATGCAATGGATTAAATCTATCCCCTCCATTCTTCTATACAAATCCTCACTGTCACTTTACCTTGCAGACTGATGGTTGAAGCAGCAAAGAAGAAGCTGTTCTTGAGCTCAAAGATCTTGCGGTTATTCTTGTACTCTTTGTCCTTAGTTTGTCTGGCCCATTCGAAAGGACTAAATCGTCCAATCAGAAACAACGCCAGACTGACAGCGATGAAGGCCAAACATAGCATGACCCACACTTCTGCTTTGAAAGGCTCAAACATCAGCCCTGCTCCACGCTCACCATCCGGAGGATACTGGAGGAGAATAGTCATCAATTTAGAAAGTGGTTTTCCACTGGCCATTCCTATATCTTTTTAAAAAATGAGCTTTTATGTGCTGTAATATCCACTTAACATGCTCAAAGGAGGGTTCCCCAGCAAACAGAAGCACAAAACAAATAGCATGAGACATATTTTTTTTCGGACAGAGGCAACTCTGTAAATAAGCAGCTACTCATTTATACCTGGGTGGAGTGGGAAAAATGTGAGTAAAAAGCCTTTTCCCTGCAAACTCATGATCACGAGCCCAAGAGTCTGCCGCTGGATCACAAAGCTGTACACAAACAAATAATTATTAAAATATATTTGCTGATTTGGTAATGAAAATCTTTAAGGATGTCTTAGGAGAGTAGGAGTAAGAGAAGAGCTAATGCGAACAACAATCTTCTTTCACACAATGTTGACTTTCATCCAGAAGGTTATCACACTGATATGGTTTTATTTCATCTCTGGTTGATGTCCTGACAATGATTGTATTCAGTGAAAAGTAATAAATGATGATATTCTTATCCTGCTTATAATCATTTTATTTCATATTGATGTTCGTTATTATTTGTTTTGTTTTGTTTGTTGTCAAATATAGATCATAGGAACATCTTAAATGTGATGATATTAATGGCTCTGAGATTTGTAGATACCCACGTTTGTAGTGTTAGATAGACATGTCTATAGCGTTAGATAGACTTGTCTACAGTGTTAAATAGATATGTCTATAGTGTTACATAGACATGTCTATAGTGTTAGATAGACATGTCTACAGTGTTAAATAGATATGTTTATAGTGCTAGATAGACATGTCTATAGTGTTAGAGAGACATGTCTATAGTGTTAGAAAGACGTGGATATAGTGATGAAAGATCCCTGACATGACATTCATTGAAACAAATCTGTCTTGAGTATGTGGAACAGGATGTTTAGATTACTTCTATTGTTTGATGCAAGTAAAAGTCGTAATCTAATTCAAAATACTTTCATGTTCTTACCAGTACTAGTGTATCCATGATTTGTCATTCCTCTTTTTACAAGAATTCCTCAATTTGTGTATGTCTAAGCAAACTTTGAGATCTTCATAATTGATTAAGTTATAAAAGGAGTATCATGAATTTGTATCAACTTTCAGAACTAAATCTTTAAGTTATTACATAGATTTTTATGGAATGTATTAAGTTATAATACTATCTGGTACATATATTTTGTTATTTAAAAAAAAGGACTAAAAAGAGAGCTGCATGTCAAAATATAGCATACGTTGTTTTTCTCTGACTGAATCTCAACACTTATCATTTAATGCCTTTATAATATTTTGGACAGGTATATATATGTATGGTTACAAGCTATGCTCTATCTACCATGTATTTTGTCGTATGCAGCCTATATTGTTATCATTATCATATCCCTTCAACAGTGTGTGCAGTGTATACCATACCTTGACCAGCATGTTGACTTTCGTATTCATGTACGGCTCAGTGAAGTCCACAATGCTGTTTCCATCCTCTTTGGAGGCTCTGGGAATCGGTCCCACTGCAATGTGACCAGCCTGAAAACAAAACAACAATGCAAGCATCATTCATCATCATTATCCAGTACCCTTTTACCATTACAGTGTAGGGCCGACTCTTATTGAGACGGAATTTCTCTGGATCA
>JAUEKY010266852.1:0-14950 GCA_031833965.1 Scyllaea pelagica
TATAAGAGTGAGTACTCACATCTCAGAGGCAGATAGATAGTAATGATTTCATTCGAATCCTCGAAAATGGATGTGAGATACTGTAAACCACCCTTTTCAATGCAGTTGTAGAGTTTTTAAAATGAAGTGGTTATTTCCCTGAAGGGCCAGGGAAATAGTTTCAGATTTGGGGACAATTAGACATTACAGGAAGAAGAAAGCATATTTTATGGACTGAATGGAGGGACATTGAAAATAACTATGAATTGAGGCTTTTGTTATTCACAACATCGCCCTGTTCCCAATAACCAGCATTCATCATTTGTCAAGAACTCAATAAGAAGAGATGTCTTTAACTTATAAGGATGAATGGTTTAAAAAGGCTAGATAAGGTGGAAAGGTGGCAAGTACAGTGCAAATTCGCTGTAATGACAATGTCGGTGATGGAAAAAAATGTAGTTTTAGAGGGATGGGGTGGGTGGGTCTTGTGTAATTTTCATTTTTCCTCTGTAAGTTATCGGGGCTTGGGACTGCCACATATTCATTTGCATACATGGCCACATTAAAGAGGGCTCCTTTTTTTTTTCATCGGTTTTTTTTGTTTGTTTGTATTTTCAATTCTTTTTCAAGAAGTCATTAATCTTTGTTTTTGTCTGGAAGAGATGATCTCACACACCTTGTCTTCAGCTTGATCAGTTAAAACAAAAAGCAATGAGCCATTTTGTTGCTGCACAAAGTGCCTGAGGGTGAGCGGCGCCATCTTGACTAGTGGGGGTGTTTCTTCATTCTTTCATTATTGGTCTAACAACAAAAAATCAAATTCAATTGGTTATCATTGGACTTTAGAACTAAGCTAATTTTATTAGTAGAAAAACACCTTTCAGTTTCATTTGACTGGGAATTGCAATGTCGCTATACAGTGGTTTTGCTAAAGTGTGCATCGCTATATATAGAGTTTTTTTATTACTTTTAATAAATAAATATAGTAAAAAAATTAAGACCAGAGTACCATGTCGCTATTCAGGGAATGTTACTATGAATGTCATTGTAGGGGGGTTGCACTGTATAATCTTGCAAGGCTTGTCCCTTTTCTTGATAATAATAAACTATGCTGTCATAATTTTAAACTTTTGAACAAGTCTCTCCTGGGGAGGCTGCAAGGATCTGCATGGGTTGAATAGGAGTATACAATTATTAATAACTTGCCTACTGCCTTTTATGTCTGCTTGTTGGGCCAATAATGATATGTATGGTTGGGGTCATTCGTGAAAACAGTTGGAAGAGAAAAGTATTTAATTTTTAGTCAGAATAAAATGAGACAAACAAATGATTTGAGATTAACAACTACATACCACATCAATAAAATAAAATATTGCAGAAAAGAAAAGTTCTCTTCGCATTCATTTTACCTACTTACTTTATAAAAAGAATTCAAAGGAAGACCTATCCTTTGAAGCTGTGACAGTCAGTTTTATGATAGGTGTTGGTTGAATTTCATCTTTATGGACTTAAGTGTTTGTGACTATGGTTATCTTACTTTGTGTGGTTTTGCCACATAGGTAAAAAAGAAACTGCCATGGATTTGCAAAATCCAGCATCCCCAAAATCAAGCACAGGAGACTTGAGCACCACAGCACCATCTGATTCAAAGGAAACTCCAGGTCATTCTAATGATTTTTCCACCAAAGTTCAAGAGAGTCAGGCGGAATCCTCAAGCATCAAAAGTAAGAAGATTTGACTCAACCCTTAAAAAAGAAATTCTTAAAATGCAACACATTATTTTTTATATAAAGATAACTGTCAATACCTTTGCATTTCTGTTTGTGAAAGAAAATCTTTTCTTTTTGTGGGACTTTGTTATCTAGTTGTAGGTAGGCAGTTGGGCTCTTTAGGCTGCAGGTTCAATACCACGGGAGAGGGTGCAAATGGAGTCCTTAGAGAAGGCCCCCTTACACACAATTTTCCTACTACTGCACTCAGGTGTAAATGATGGGCCTATTAACAGCGCTGTCCCTGTCCGGAAAAGTGTACTGGAGCCAGCCAGACTGCATGTCTCATTCATCCCATTTGTGTTATGTTGCTGTTGGGTGGGGATTCCTTGTATAGTGCTTTGAGTATGTTTAGTGGGTATTGCACTGTAAAGATACCCTCCATTTTAATTCAGTCATGCTAATTCTACAGTTATGAATTTTTATTTTGATTTATTTCTATTCTTGATAAAAGAAAAATATGAGTGTTTCTTTTAGAAATATCTGTTTATTGCAAAATAACATGTACTGTTCCATTTTAACATGAAATGCTATTATTGGAATTTTACATATATGCTTATTTTTTTCTTGTCATGCATTTTATTAAAGATCCCCAACAAGATGACTCATCTATAAACCACACAAAACCCATGGATCAGGTAACGACAATTTTGTTTTCATATCTTGAGATTACACTAAAAGAATGAGGAATATCATAGATCACAATAATTAATTAACGTGTGTGCTTAAGCATTAAATCATAATGTTTGATAAGAGAGGAATGAGCGGGAATGAATCTTTTAAAAACACATTTGGAGTCTTTCGGGGTTTTTTTTGTTTTAATTTTTTTAAATTCAATATCTGGACTTACTACTTACAAACAAACAGAATATTATGTGTGGTAATTCATTACTACTACTACTTGCACCACCAATTCCACCTGAAAGTTTTAGAATTTGCTACTATAGTGTATATTTTAAATAATTCTTTAAAGCAATGGCATCATTGGCTTATTGAATTAATTGAATCTTTGTCTGATGATGGCAAAGCCATTGGCATATTACCACCTGATCATTCAATCTGATATTGGGTCCAGGGGGAAGGACTCTGTTCTTGACTTTCCTTCTCTTTTTGGAGATTGGGAGGTCTCCTGAATTGTAGTGTTGTAGAATAATATTCAAATATTGTATTTTCAGCAACCAAACAAGTATCTGTTTTTGGTATTTGTCATGATATAAGTCGAGAGGGTTTGATAAAAAACATTACCTCCTTTTCTACAACAGGATGGAAACTGTGAAAAAGAAGAGGAAGACGCTGACAGTGCTAGTGAGATCAGTGACTTTTCAGATTTCAGTCAGGAGTCCTGGCACCCTGTTCAAGGTAGAGATTTTATCCGATTTCTAAGTTGAATTTTATTAGATTTGTAAATCATTGTGTTGGGTAATTGCATTCATATTATCTTATAATTAGGTCAATATGGTATAAACACATTTTCCTCATCTTTGTGGGATCAGGGTTATTTGAAGAAGAAATCCATGAGATTAAGAATACATCAATTTAAGATAAAAAGAATGAGTTCAGGATATTGGCGTGGGATCTGTGAGGACAAGGAAATTGTGTTAAACTGTTATAGCTTTAAACTAGCTTCGATAGCTTTGACAGTGGTTTGGTCGGTTAAATGTTGAGAAGAAATCTTAAATTGCTAACTTTTAAACATTTATTTTAGAGAATTTTCTCTGCACTTTTCTTCGTTCATCAGTGGATCTCTATCCTGTGTGTCTTGTGCCTGTTTGCAGGACCTATTGCTTGGGTGCAAGAACAGATGCGACAAGGTCAGAGTGCCCGGAGCATCCTGGAGGAATTGGTCCCACCAGGCACCATGATACCCGACGACATCGATCCCATCATGCTGTGGAGGCTTATCATCAACATCGTGTCTGAGCCCCCCAAACGCAAAAAACTAGAAAACATAAATACCCTGGAGGATGTTGTTAATCTTTTGAGGACCTGCAAGAAGATAATTGTCCTCACAGGAGCAGGGGTATGAATGGTTAAATGATATTCTTTTTTTGATTGAAGGGTTTTTCTGAAAAGAAATTAAAAAAGGGTTTTATGAATGTTTTTTGACTGTGTGATCCAAACATTTTTTCCTCCATTTTGTAAATTATGAGATTGTTGACAGTTTTTAATGTTTTTATTTCTGTAAGAATTTTTAGTTTTTATGAGCTGTGGTTTTGAATTCATCCCATATTCATTGTAAAATTAAAGAAATTTAACGGTTTTTGCTTGGGTATTGAAATTTTCTCTTTGGTTATTTGATCAATGAGCAGATAAATGTCAACATTGTTATTAGGAGTTCAAAACAGGTTAAGCAGTCTTGAAAAAAAATTGGGGTGGAAAACATCTAGTTGAAGACATAAAGGAATACTATTCAAGTTGAAATGAAATTTTCTTTAATATGACAGGAATGTAGAGGACTTAAGATTATTATTATACAGTATGCAAAAGTATCCTTTCCAGATTTCATACAAGACCATAATCCCTTTCCTTTCATGGCAAGTTCAGGTTGACTGATGATATGATTGTAACTCTCTTATGATTTGATTTAATAAGATGTGTTTTAAAATGAGAATATTGTTGGTATAAAGCTTTTCTTTTATCTATTACTAGGTATCCGTTTCTTGTGGGATCCCAGATTTCCGTTCCCGGGATGGAGTGTATGCCCGCTTGGCTGTAGATTTTCCCAACCTGCCAGATCCTCAAGCCATGTTTGACATTCATTTCTTCCGTAGTGATCCACGACCTTTTTTCAAATTTGCTAAGGTGTGACATGCTAGGTCTTTTTTTGTTGTTGTGATATTCTCTTTTTTTTTTTTTGGCGGGGGAGGGGGGGGTTATGTTTAGAGAGCTAAATTAAGTTCTTCTCTGATTTTTATTCATATTGAGATGACAGCAAGGGTTTTTTTTATAGTTTTTCTTATTTTCTTCTCTTTTTTTTAGCATTGTTGAACAAGAAGAAAATGGTAGATTTTGTTCTAAAAACATCTTTTTTTATCCTTTTCACCTAATTGCATGTATCATGCTTCCAACCATAATTTCATACATGCCTTTCAAATTATGAAAATGACAACAAACATGAGGATTGCAATCATACTCAAATTTTCCTTCAATTTTCATGTTTGTATCATTTTGATAACTTGATTACAATGTTTATTTTTTAAATTTCAATACTAGGAAATCTACCCTGGCCAGTTCAAGCCTTCTTTGTGTCACCATTTCATTCGGCTCATCGAATCCCAGGGGAAATTGTTACGCAATTACACACAGAACATCGACACCTTAGAACAAGTGGCAGGCATAGATCGAATAGTGCAGTGCCATGGTGAGAGCTTAGCAATCAATTACAACTGTTTCTATTTCACTCTTAGAAATAGTTTTCTCTATCTCTATTTGAAATCAAAGAGATGTAATGTATCTTTTTACCAATATATATAGGCTTTTTGAACTTGTCATTTCAATATTCACATGTCAATTATATTTTTGTTGGAATTGATTTTTTTGGCGTCTAATAGACCTTTCTCTATGAAAGCGTTTTCTTTGAATTGTTTTACAAATAGTTTTACTTTCTTATTACTTGTCAAAACCTATATGATGCACCTTTCCGTATTGTGAATGATTTTACATATATAAGCTTTTTTATGTTGTATAATGAGCACTTTGTTGAAATAAAACCAGCAAAAATGAGAAATCCCTGGGAGCTAATGTAGATTTTGTAAAAGATCTCTTCACACATAAATCAAGAGAGGATATCCTATAGTTGAATTCATATGCATCAATTCTTTTTTAATTTCTGTTTATTTCACACAGGTTCTTTTGCCACGGCCACTTGCACAAACTGCAAGCTTAAAGTGAAGTCTGATACTATAAGAGAAGATATTTTTAAGCAGGTAAATAATAAAAGTCTACAACTTAAACGGCATTTCTGTAAACCAACGTTTTATTTTCTATGATTTGTTGGATACTACATGTTTCCCTCTGTATGATGTTGTTGCTTATCCCTTATTGCCGTGAGCTCTACAAGAGTGCAATGCCATTCTCTTGAATCAGCAAGCCTCTCCATGATAATATGTGCTCAAAGATCAGTGTGGGGTGCTGAGTGGTAGAAGCCAGTGGAGAAGTAGATTAAAGGTTTTTTTATAGTAAGATCTCCGTCCTGGGCAGGGGAACTGTTGGAATTAGATGTGTGCTTTTCAGTGGTTTGAAATTGAGCGTGTGCTTAAAATCATTTGGAGTTTGCTTTTGTCCTCTTCCCCAATTTATTTTTTTATTTTGTCAATTTTTGTTACATTTAATCATTTTTACATTGTGTGAGTACATATCAGGAAGAAATAAAGTCAAAATTATGTAAGGCAATTTTTTTCTGTTTTGTTGTTTTTTTAGGGAGGGGGATTGCTTTTGTTTTTATCAATCTCGTTTATTATTTCAGGTAATTCCCAAATGTCCTCAATGCCCGTCAGAGGTAGAGAATGCAATAATGAAACCTGACATTGTGTTTTTTGGTGAAAGTCTCCCCGAGGATTTCCACAAGCAGATGGCTGCAGACAAAGATGAGTGTGACTTGCTCATTGTCATCGGCTCTTCCTTGAAAGTCAGGCCTGTGGCTTTAATTCCGAGTAAGAGACTGGCTGTTGTTTTAGCTTTTCTTTCCTTTTAGATAGGCTATTTGTGAGTATTTATGAGTGGAGAACCACAGGTTTAGTGGTTGACCTGAGCCTTCATATTCACCACACAGTCATTTGATCTGTTAATTCGAACCAGACTTGGTGACAGTAAAGGCAACAGTTAAATCAAAGGCTAACCACCACTTTTTGCTGCACGCATAGCCGCTGACTAGTATCATGGAACACATTTTTGTGTGTCACTAGCCCTTTTTAGTTTGTGTGTTGAATAGTAGATTTTCAATGAATATTTTAGTGAGAAATTTGGAAGTAGTTCCATGAATGGCAACTTGTACAAAGCTAGCTGGCTAGAAAGACCAGTAATGCCCTTATTAACTATTACATAATTTCTTTGCTTACACATCTTGGTAAATGTGTTTCTGAGGCTGAGAACAAACTGCTAGGAATCCAGAAAACCAAACTGAACTGAGTCCTTTGTTAATATAGAATGGCCTTTTTCTATATATTCATATCTGATTTCATCAATTAACAGTCCATTTTTTACAAGCTTTAAACTTGTTGCAAATTACAGCGGATTAAATTTCAAACTACCTTCCTTTTTTTGCCCAGCTAATGTTAAGTCTATGTACAAAATCCACAACATCGGTAGGTGGGATCTAGAGCCTAGTCCTATCGAAGACGGACGATAAACTCGGAGGTCCCGTGTGCACTTTGCGCACGTTAAAGAACCCTTGGCAGTTGGAAATCGAAAAGAGTGGGCTGCAAGGCCGCTGTCAGGGCAAAATTGAAATCCTACCATTTCCATCAAAGGGTCACAGTGGGCTGATGACCTGCTTGGCTTTATGGCATAATCCAGAGAAATTCCGTCTCAATGAGAGTCGGCCCTACACTGTAATAGTAAAAGAGTACTTGATAATGAAATGATGATGACAAAATCCAAACCAAAATTTGAGTTTTTAATCACATTAAATGATTTGCCTAAGGTTTGATATTACATCCATAATCATGATATAAATACAATGTAAATTTAAGATGACTGTTGTAATGAAATTAGTAATTGTAATTAGTAATTTTACACAATGGCCACTATTTTGACATGCTACATCATGATAGTGTTTTTTTTTGTTGTTGTTATTATTTTATTTTGAAGGACTTTGTTTACTTACATTTTTTCAATATATATGAATATTAAAATTAAGAAAATTTCAAGTTCAGATTCCTTTGTTTTTGGAACAGTAATGAGATTGTAGTAACCCTGTGATAATTGAATAATCATAGTTACTTTAAGACAGTTGAAACATCATTGCTGTGTTTGTAGAATTAGAAAGATAATTTCCCGTCCTTTAACTTCTGCAGACTCGTTACCCGCTCATGTACCTCAAATATTGATTAACCGAGAACGACTCCACTACCTCAACTTTGACACCGAGCTGCTGGGCAATTGTGATGAAATTGTGGCAGAGCTGTGTCGCCGACTAGGCTCAGGATGGGATCAGTTGGCAACCCCGGGACCCTCGTTGACAGAAGTTGTCCTCTCCAGCCTACCCACCCCTCCCGTCAGTCCCCACAGTCAAGACCCGACATCCGCGTCAACAGAATTTTCTTCTACTCTTGACGGGGAGAAACCAAAACAGCTACCAGAACAACGAAGCCAAGAAGAGGCTGGTGATGAAAATACACACAAAGTTAAAACGGAGAGTTCATTGTCAGTGAATTCAGTATCCTCTTCAGATCATTTCCAGCCTGTTGAGGCATTGCCAGGGTCAGGTGGTGAGCATGGCGCACCAGAGACGGCATCTCATGACCCCTCCGTGGCTGAGGTCAGCACCAGCACTGACATCAGTGATGGAGATTCCAAAATGATAAGCCAAGCAGAAGGAGATAGGTCAGCATCAGGCGCTGTCAGTTCTACCTCTGCATCCAGTGGACTGAAGCATAACCATGATCACAGCAATCACCATCACCACCACCGCCACCCACATCATTCCCATCATCATCATCACCATTCTCACCACCATCATCACCACCACCACCATCACCACCATCACCACCACCACCACCATCATGAACGTCACTCCTCCAACAAATCGCCGTCATCAGATCACCAAGCAACGGGCAAAAGTTCAGACCAATCCGAACCAATACACAAGCGACCAAGGTTAGATTTGCAAGATACTGAAGTAAAGACCTCCTCGGGCGATGCAGCTTTAACCACGTCTTCTCCTGCAAAGGCAGAACACACGGATGGAGAGCATGACAAGACAGATGATGAACTGGAGGAGATGAGGAAAATGTGGCAAGGACGGCGCTCCAGAATAAGCCTTGCTCAAAGACTTGGAGGTGAGTGCTTCAACTCTTCCTGTGGTTCGTTATTTGGTGGTAGTATTGGAAAGGCAAGCTCATCTTTGAGTAAATATCATTGACAAAGGTTGCAAAGAGATGTGGTATTATTAGAAATTACAATTTACTAAATATGCTGGGTTTTTTTTTTTTGTTTTGTTTATTTTAACCCACCAAACTGTACAGACATAAACCAATTCTCAGGGGAAACTGTTTTTAATTCTTTGTTTAAATGAACAAAGTAATTGTCACTGATTAAGATGGTTTAGGTACCTATGCAGATCCCTGGAAAAATTGTGAAAAGAGTCAATATGATAGCAGAACAGAAAGGACTGGTAGTGAAGCTAATTCGAGCTAATTATAGATGTCCTGGCAGGATTTGGTGGTGGTGGTGGTTTTTTTTTGTTTTTTTTGGGGGGGGGGGGGGTAATTTTTATTGGTTTTATGGGTAAATCTTAATCCCATTATTTACTGGATATGATAATAGATGAAAAAAAAAAAGAGTTTACTTTACTTGATTGTGAACTGTAAAAGCAATATATACAGCATATATTGGATTCATCTTATTGAACCTGTGCTCTAGATTGCTTGTTTTCCAACAATCTCATTTTCACTGATAAAATTTACAATGGGAATAATTGCTTTTTATTTGTGTAAAACAGAGCATAATATTGATATTCTCACAAAAAGGGAGGATGGTTGTAGTCCTTTAAGCTCTTTTTCTATGTTGCTCTCTATGAAATTGTTGAAAGCAATATATGTGGATTTGGTTTTTATAAGAACTGTAGCAGTGGCTTGTAGATTGATTCCATTAGATTGAATTGCTTCTGACTGTTCTCTGTGTTATGAGTGATGTTTTACTTAGATGTTAATCATATTGATAAATTGTGCAACAGAAGTTCTTACATACAAATTTCTGTCTAAGAAGCGTAAGCTGACAGTAAGATAGCAACCTTTTTAAATTTAATTATATGATTTTTTTTCATTTGCATTGTCATGTGATTGGTTTGGAACTCTTCAGAGTATGGAGAAAGTTTTCAAGGGGATTCAATGAGTGATCATTGACTGCATTCTTAAAAGAATCACTTTAATTCTAAAGATTGACCTAGATGCTTTATTGTCACTCTTCCACCCCACCCTTGCTGTGAATTTTAATTTCTATTTCTTGTCTCTTTTTTGCACAGAAAACCAGTTCCTTTTTCTTCCACCAAGCCGCTACGTGTTCAAAGGGGCTGAAGTATTTTCTGATGATGATGAGGATGATGATGAGGAGGAAGATGATGATGAGGATGAGGATGCAGAAAATGAGGATAGTAATGATAACGTAGAAAAGGAAGAAAACGATTTTGCCAAAGCGGCTGAAGAGAGAAAGAATGAAGATGATGGGAACAAGTCATCCGCTTTGTCTATGCATGAAGTCACATCTCTGGAAGGTGATTCATGTGAAACCTCTGCCATAAACCCCGATGCTGAGATGGCAACCTCAACCGAAAAAGATGACAATGTGTCCTCATCAAATGCTAGGGATGTAAATGAGTCGCCTACTGTGGATACAGTTGAGCCCCCTACAGACAGTTCCAAATGAAACTTTCTTTGGTATTGTTGCTCCTATTATTCATTCACAGGTTGAGACTCTATCACAATGTCTAGCTCTCAAGGCACCTTCACTTTGATATCATTACAGCATTATATATATATATATCGTCTTAGTTGATAGAGTAGGAGTCTACTTTTTTTCTTTTTTTTTTATCTGAGTTAATTCAGTCATAAGGAAACGGTGCTCCAAGTTGTTAGTTTAGCTTTTTAAGGACTGAAATTAATCAAACTTCAGGATAAAACCCTCCAGTTTCTATTATCTACGTTATTGGCAAACTTTTGGTAATTTTATAGAATTGTTGCTGTCAGAAAGTGTATGAAAGTGCCTGTTTTTATCTTTTAATGAAATCAATATTTTCTTGTATTGCTGTCAAGATTCAGAAAAAAAATCATTGGGTTTCCTTTCTTTTTGATTAAATGTTTCTTTTTTGAGATGCGGATGGCACAACTTCATGAAGAGTAAAAGTATAGTTAGGTCACATTATAGAGCCTATGTATGAAGACACAGAGGCAATATAAATAAGTCTTATAATTTCAATTCAAAACATGGGCAGATTTTGAGGATAAGGATTTTTACAAATAATCTACATTTATTTTACGCCCAAGTTCCAACTTATCAACTTTGTAATATTAAGGCCATTTTTACACACACACACACACACACACACACACACACACACACACACACACACACACACACAAAGAATGAGCAACGTAGAACTGTTCGGAAGTGAAAGATTTGTGCAAAGTTAGCGGGGTGGATGATTTAGGAATGATGGAAAAGAAAAAAAAATCCAAGGGGGCAGTTAAATGAAAAACTAATTTGGTTTTTGTAAAGTCTGATGTTGAAAGTATTTAGGGAGGTAGGTAAGCAATATGATAAAAAAACAACAACAACAAACAAACCCTGTGCCCTGGAGGTAGGTGGAAAGATTATTCTAAGTTATAAGGATGATGTAAAGATTTTTTAATGTTATTGGACAGATATATGAGCAGTTGCCAAAAGGTGCGCACCAAAATGGGTCACTTTTGTTGTCACTTTATGTACAAGAAATGTTAAATCTTGAAGTTATCGGTACTTGTTTTGGATTGACACTTTTTGCACTTTCCTTCTATACTTATGAGCTACACAATAAAGGGATTGGTATGGTCTGACAATGTAGGGGAGGTTTGATAATGAGCTTTAGAATTTCTAGTACACTAAAAGAAATTGTGATGTGTTGTCATTATATGGTACAAGAAACTATTTTTGCATTTTTTAAACACTAGATTTACTTTTGATCTAAATTAGTTTTATGAGTATTTACATAACAGGTATAAAGGTCCACTTCATGTGGCTGTAGCTCTCCAAGTAGTTTGGTTGAAAAGCTATTAAGTAAAAAAGATTTCTTGTACACTACAAATGACGACGGCACACCTTTTGGCAAATGCTCACATCAAATTTAAAGGATCATCTTAGCTTTGGTTGGATGTAAATATGTATAGTATATATAGATATATATTTTGTTTTTTAAATACACATCACTGTAACTCTAGATTTTGTAAGGCTGAAATAAGGGATGCTCAAATTTCGTATAAGCAGTGATGTGTTTTTGTAATCCCTGTGACACTTAAAGGAGTTCTACGCAAACCAATGACTAAAATGATGACTGATGTTGACAGATAAGTTCTTAATCCCTCTCTTGTACTTGTATTAAGGCATTGAAGGCATTGGCACAAGTCATTCGTCAGCTTGAATAGCATTGATTTAAGGTGTCTGGAGTTAAAGGGAGGAATAAATTGCTATGATGTAAAGGATTTTTAACATACACTGTACACCTTTTTCAAGTGCATGAAATTCACTAATAATATAAATTATATTGCAGGCAGCTATGATTTTTAAACTATGTGAAAAATTGTTGAAGTTACGGCAATGCAGGAACAGTTCAATTCCTCTGCTCCTTTTTCGCCTTCTTGTAAAGAAGGGGATCTTGATATTCTAGGAATTTTGGAGGAGAAAATTTCAGATCAATGAGTTCATAGCCCAATATTGATTTTCAAGATATTATGTTGTATATAACTTATCAGCCTATTGTTTTGATATGTTTTTGTTTGAAAGATACCGGCTTATTTCAGTGTATTGAAATATCCATGTATATATTAAGTATTAAGCCACTTGATGATTGTAAAGAATTGTCTGAGAAATTTTTGATTTGCAGTGCTTCTTTCAGGTGTATTTCCTTTCCTCAGGTATTGTTGACATCATTTTTATACACCGTTTGTACAGAAGAATGACTTAATTCAAACACTGAGTTGCCCCTTGTGGTCTGTTGATAAGATTTGGTGCTAGAATCTGTTAGTAAAAATGGAAATGACTTAACGCCTATGGTTTTGGGGAAGACCAGACCGTTTTCTCTTATAAGGTCGAGAACAGGAATCCCACCGAATATGTTTCGGTGTCTCAGTGACATAATTACTCGCTGCCGATCTCACAAAAGAATACCACAGAAACGCCGCCAAATATGTTTGGGCATATCGGTGATGAGACACATGCATTTTGTTTTTCAATTAACATTTATTGTGCGTCTTTTTAAAAACTTCACAAAATGGAAATCTGCTCTGATCTTGCCTGTGATTTGGGTCGCTGAGTGAAAAAATCCACTCAGATTTTGTGTAAATCAAATGCTTTTTATGTTTTGGTCAGTTGAGAAAATCCCTAGTCCAGAGGAATGACGTCATCAACATGGTGGCCTTAATCTTCTTTGCACCTGGTGGATTAGCGGTTTTCGGTGAGAGGGAATGAAATGTCAAACGAAAGAAATAAGCTGTCACTTATTTGATTTATCGGTGCTGAAAATAGGGGACTTTGCTATGCTGTTGTAGAGATTAAAGAGGTGGATTCTTATTTTTCTCGGCATCTAGTGGCTAAGTGGCAGAAATTTGTGGCCTTTTTGTGCTCGTCCTCAGACAGGCATATCTCGTCTTGCTTCTGTCTGCAATGTTGTAAAAGAAATTATGTGATGTTGGATTCTCTCCCTGCACAGATGCTACAAACAGTGCTCATGTCTACAATTACAATTGAATTAGCAGGTTGCAATTTCTTCGCTGACTAGTTTGGACAAGGTGGATACCAATAGACCTTTAACTAAAATCCTTGATTTCTTAAAGATTATTTTCTTTTTTTATTTTCTCCAAAGAAAAGTGTTTTTATTCACAAATGAATTTTAAATGATTTCACTTTCATGTGGAAGAAAAAGGGCTGATGTCTTGAATTTACTGAATCAACTTTTTAACAAGACGAGTGATTTTGATTCTCGGTTCATTTCTGAAATTGTAAAAAAGAACCCCCCTTTAGCATGATTAGCTGTGGTTTGCTATGAGGTTTTGAAAGTTGGTTTGAAATTCAGCTACATACGATGCAAAATCCAGCAGACCATGTCAGCTCTGCTCATAACCTTGAACTGTGTTGTTTCATCTTTCTTTGAGAGGAGAAATCCTGCAGAAAACTGAAAACTGAGCCATAATAATACTATCTTCGCGAATAAATTGCAGTGCCAAACTTGTTTAATACTGTTTGTTCCCCACTTACTGTAGGCCTGAAAACTGAGCCATTATAATACTATCTTCGCGAATAAATTGCAGTGCCAAACTTCTGTTTGTTCCCCACTTACTGTAGGCCTACTGTTTTTTTTATTTTAACTCACAGCCATACATTTGCTTTTAAATGTCATTTCAGCCCTTGCTGTTTTCTCAGTGCTCTTGTATCTGAATAGTGGAGCTAATCGGCCTCAGGCTACATTATAAGTCTATTGGCATCTTGATTAGACAACTCACTTGCCACTAACACTTGTTCTCCTGTCAGCCAATATAGACTTGACATTCTGTTCTGTCTCTCTTTCATTATCTGTGTTTTGGCTTCTCTTGTTCGTCTTGCCTGACTCCGTGCAGGCTCTGGCAGAGGTGAATCATCTTGATGACTTTGTGGTTCAATTCCTGTCTGGCTGTCACTGTCACTCATATGGATGGGAGTTCCCCATATTGTTCCACCGTGTGACAAATAGTTACTAGATTTCACTTGCTGTCCTGACAAATTGAGTAGCTTTTGTATATAAATATATTAAAGGGCTGTAGGTGGCCCTGTGTCAGACTCTCAGTTAACAAATGTCTTGTCCTGTAACTGAACAGCAACAAAGGGTGAGACCAGTATTGGATGGTGTAGTAAAACAACCCGATTTATATTGTTCTCAATTAACAAAGTAAAGACAGACAGTAATGCTTACCATTAACATCTCTTACTGTTCTTAGGCCCTACACTCTTATGGCAAAAGGGAACTGGATAATGAAATGATGACTATTCTAATTTTAATGTTTTCTCTGTTTTTATTATTTGCTGTTGTTGTTTTTTTATCATTTCATAAAGAGAGGATACTGATTTTAAGAATTGCTCATCATATCTCTAGATTTTGTGTTTAGCTTTTTTAAAATTTTTTAATTTAGTGATCAGTGTGGTCCTACTTCTGTTAAGTGTGCTTTACTGTCATCCTCATCCATCTTTCCATCCTCCTCCATCTTTCTACATGTTCCTCCTTCTGTAGTGGTGGATCCCATGTATGAACTTGAACTAGAAAG
>JAUEKY010266963.1:0-14947 GCA_031833965.1 Scyllaea pelagica
CCCATTCTGGTGTCAAACATTATGTCGGGTCCCTACACTGGCTTTGGCCGGTAGAAAAGGGAATCTGATAACAAAAACAAAACAATAATAATTATTATTATTATTATTATATTTATATAGCGCCTTTTGCCAAGGCCTTAAAGCGCTTAACATCTAAAAATAAAAGACCATCGACATGATAAAACTAGATTCACAAGCACAATATCCATACACCTGTCAAACATGGTAAAATGAAATATGTAAAAAGTCTACTATACAATCGATTACATATTATCATGCATTCACCAGGCAAATAATCAATTAAAATGGTTCACAAACAAATAAGTCTTTAGGCATTTTTTTAAAAGATGTCAAGCAGCTCACTATTCTTACCGACCCTGGAAGAGAGTTCCAAACAGAGGGTCCGATTTTGCAAAATGATCTATCGCAGTATTGTTCGAGGTTAGTTTTTGGAACACATAAAAAAAGGTTGCTATCTGATGACCTAAGTTTATAGAAAGTCAGTGAAAAATTAATCTGAATGAACTTAGTTGCAAGCTTACATTTCCTTCGTTTATTCTATGGTTAAAAAACAGACTTGCAAAACTACTTCAACAATGACCAACAATCTTTGCATTTTTTTCTCAAAATTTTATCCTTCTCTTCCATATTTTTTGGGGGGAAATCATATTTCCAAGACAAATACTGATTTGTTGGGGAGCTAGACATTGACATGACAATGGGCATTTCTGTACCAAAATGGGTTTTTTTTTGGCTGTCTCCTTTGGTAACAAGAAAATTTGGAGCCAAAAACGAGATCATCATTCTATTTGCTCTTTAGTATCATATATATATCATAATGCCTTCAAATATAAAAATATATAAAATCTAAAAAAGAAATTTCCCTGTGCTTTTAAATTCTTGACCAAAACTCATTAAAAAAGAAAAAATTATATATATGTCGTATAATCATATTGTAATATATCATAATTCCCTGTTTTTCAATTAATTCTATAACCTGAAAGCATGAAAATAACATTTTGAGTTGATTTCATATGAATACCTGGCATAGATCATTGCTGTCACGGGTAAATAAAAAACATGAATCGTTTTTACACGGACAAATACCAAAAAAGCGAGTTCTTTTTTCACAATATATATATATATATATATATATATATATATATATAATATGCAAATATGCATGCAAAATTAGCAAGTCCAAAAAATGTACCAGTATCTAAATTAGAATACCTTTAACAGAAGGTGAGGTGCATCCATTGTCAGCATACTCAGCAGGTGTGGCACCTTGCAAGAGCTCCACTTCAGCAGAATCCACATCGTCTTCACCATCATCAAAAGAGTCCAGATCTTCTGCAGTTATATGTTGTATACTCTCATTGGATGGAATTGAGCCCGCTGGTTGAGAGAGTTTTTGTTTGACCACCGCATCTGAATCTGCACTTGTTTGCTTGCTGGCTCTACTAACTGATGGCTTCTTCGGTACAGGAAACTCCATTGTTTTCCAATTTTTTCAGTTCACTTTATTTTCACAGCGGAGGGGTCTGCAACAGAAAATTATACATTTTTAACAGAGTTAACAGTGATGGCTATTAAAAGAAAAAAAACAGGAAAAGAAACATTATATATAAAATTTAAACTCTAAGATAACGCTCCTACTCATTCATTCATCAAGAGACAAGAAATGATTTTTTTCATTTGAGTAGTCTTAAATGAATATTTTAATTTTAGCACTTTCATAATTTCCCACTTGTTAAGAGTGAAGTTGATTCTTCCCTAAAAATGAAATAATCTTGAATTAAGAAGAGGGGTACTAGTGCTTGCATTTTCTGTGATTTATCCAGAGTTTCAAGAATTTCTGACTGTATTTATTATAAGATACAAAATCAATGTACCATAATATCATATATTAAACATGGAATAGCTTAATGACAATAATTCAATAATGTTTCGTGGCTCGATTGCCACTCTCTTCAAGAAGCTCATTCTTGTATTTTCCAGCTTTTTCCATCAATTATCTAAAAATTAATCTTCATCATGTAAAGTGAAAGAGATATTATTAGTATATTAGGGAAAGAGAGAAAAGCTAGAACTCTAAAATTATCTTCTAGCAGTATTGAATGGTGCGAAAAATTCTATATATATGCAGGTATACAGTACACGCCTGCTTTAAGCACGGTCATCGGGAAGAGGCCTAAGCGTGCTTGAGTCCGAAGTAAACATTATCAAGAGATTTACAGCATCAAACATCTTAAGTTGTTCCCCTTCGTTTGTCTGTTATGATCGCAAAACACTCTGATGTCACAACATTAGTTTTGATAGTTTTTCAATGAGCAAAATCGTTTGTAAGGCACTTAATTGTCAGAAATGAAGTATACTGTAATATTGTATTTGATCGAATAAGAAAACGACACATGCATGGCCGGTTGCCATAAAACACATTGCACACTGTACTACTAGTTACTACATGCCGTGCTCACGATTGATCAACACAATACGATGCCACATAGTATTAGTCTCCACCTTCAACTTCAACCCGTCTCGCGTATGATGCTTAACTGAGTTAATTACAGTTAAGACCGTGACTGGAGGAGATCGGCGGAAGGTAAAGCATTCTTGAAACTCGTTTATGATGTAACGGGCGGAAATTAGGGTGTGCACGACACACAGTCAGCCAGTGTACTATTTGTGCAATCCTTAATCCCCTTCTTAACCCTCACCCCTTTTCCTTATTCACTCGTGTATATATATCTTCACCACCCTATTTCTGCCCGCTCACAGCTGTGATGCCGCTTTTGTTACCAAACAGAGCGGGCAACAGCCCTCAGAATTGGCTACTGTCAAGTAATAAAGCGCGCTTGAAGCCGAAGTCACCGTGCTCAAAGACGTACAGTTTATATAGAAAAAATTCGGTAAGAGCGGCACAGCGTGCTTGAGTCCGAAGCGTGCTTGATGGCGGCGTGCTTCAAGCTGGCGTGTACTGTACCACTCTCTCATCATATCATATAACAAAATATTTCCATTTTTCATTTTCTCCCCCTTCTAAAGACATGCACTGTTTTCATTGTATACAATTATTTACTTGAAAAAGGCAGTTGTCTGTGGTTGATTAGGTTATAGTTTATTTTAACATCTATTTGGTCTAGTCCACTTGCGCCATTGGCTCATATGGTTGAGCGTCTGCCTCAGCACCAGTAGGCTGCATATTCAACCCCATTTCATTTCATTATCCAGTACCGTTTTACTATTACAGTGTAGGGCCGACTCTTATTGAGACAGAATTTCTCTGGTTCATGCCATTTAGCCAAGCAGGGGATCAGCCCACTGTGACCTTTTGGTGGTAGTGGTAGGATTTCAATTTTGCCCTTTTGCCCGGACAGCGGCCTTGCGGCCTACTCTTTTTTATTTTCAACTGCCATGGGTTCTTTAACATGCGCAACGTGCACACAGGACCTCCGGGTTTATCGTCCGTCTCCGATAGGACTAGGCTCTAGACCCCACCTACCGATGTTGTAGTGATCAGGGGAGTGGCGCACAGGGCTTTTCTTGGGGTTTTAGCGATAAAAATCACTATGCAATCATTTGTTCCCCAGACGGACTCTAACCTGCGTCACTTCATTTTCAGCGCCAGAGCTGTGACCACTGAGCCACCGTGTCCCCTCCATGTTTAACCCAAGGATCCAATATACCCAAATCGTGAAAACAAATTTTAAGCAGCTGCCCGCCTGACATTGGGAACATTGCTTCAGTTGGTTGGCCCATTGTCAATATGATATAACTGGGTGAGACATTTGTGTTGAGTCCTCCATTCAACTCTGGATGGCAGCACAATAGCATCTCCGGAGCGCCCTGCCCATATGACCTAAAAAGTATTGAAACAGGTGTTAAAGCTTAACATTTTTTTTTCTTTCTCTAGTATAGTCCAATGACTGCTAGATTTAATATGTTAATCTCTCTTTACAGTGAATGTGCATATGCCAAAAGACAGAGTCACACAAACACATCAGGGTTACGGATTTATCGAGTTTATGAGTGAGGAAGATGCAGATTATGCCATCAAGATAATGAATATGATCAAACTCTACGGCAAGCCTATCAGGGTCAACAAGGTGAGGTTACTGTGTGTATCTTGCCGAGCTTGAAGCTCGAAAGTATGAAATTTCATATGCATTTTGAAAACAAGGATTTTTGTTTTTATTTTCAATTTGTAACCATCTTTATTTCAATTGACTTATATTGATTGTATGTGTGCTAGTCAGTATTCTTTTATGACAGGTTGTGATTCTTATTATGATATTGTCTTGTTTTCAATGAAAAACATGAAGGAAATTGTCAGAAGGGAGATCAATGAAAAATTTTGAAACTTTTTTGTGATAAGAGTAAAAAAACGAAAAATAAAGGAGTTTCAATGTGCTCTGCATTACATGTGCTAAACATTTTTCATTTGTTATCATTCATCATCATTGAAATACATTTATTGTGTATAAGTTGAAGGTTTTGAATTTTTCCATATATATATGTGATAATGTTTGATGTCCTCAAAGCTAGAGCTTATTGCATTATATTCTCACCCCCTTTAAGGCCTCGGCTCATACAAAACGACAAGACATTGGTGCAAACATCTTTATTGGAAACCTTGATCCAGAAGTGGATGAAAAATTACTGTATGATACATTCAGCGCCTTTGGTGTCATTCTTCAAACTCCCAAGGTAATTTGCGTCCATAGCTGTTTCTTCATATTGGCACTTTGACACTGATGGCCTTTCACCATCACCTCATAGAAATATAGAATTACTTTTACACTGGCATGCTTATTTTCATCTCACTAAGAACAATAGCAGGTTTAAGAAGTCTTGCATTCTGCAAAACATTTCTTCTTCGATATATGAAATTTTATTACTTATCAGCTTGTTGAACTCAATAATGATATATACTATATTAGGTGTGGTTAATCACTGCACTGTTATGTTAAGATATTATGTGATAATGGGGGGAATAAGTATTACCTGTTACTTTGCTTCTTTACTATTTATCAACCTTTGTGTTTGGCAGCACTTATGAATATAGTAGTTTTTGTCTCCTGTATTTCATAGATACACAGATTACCTCTCTTCAGCATGTCTCTTTTAATAAGGGTCGGTTACATTAATCATTCATAATGTATGCCCCTGTTTCTGGTCCACAGAGATACTTTTAAGTTCGAGTCTTATGCTAGATTTGACTCCACTACTACTACAACCACTGCCCAAATATTGAAGAATAACAAAAATAAATTGACGTAGAATCTTGAAGTTTACTCACCAATGGCATGTCACATTCATTTTGACTTAAAACTAACTTTCTTTTTATTCTTTTTTTCGTATTTGATATTTGCTGGCCCAGTTTATTTTTTTCCCTTGGATATAATGTCCTACTATTTCCTAGCCCGGCTTTAGAGGTATACAGTGAAACGGGTTTAAACTTAAATTGAAGGGACCTGGGTTTTTGTTCTTGTTTAAACATATTTTGGGTAAGAAATAGTATTTTTTTCAAGGGAGGCTGCTTGAAATATGATATAACCACGAACACACCCCTCCCCTATAAATTACTCCGTAGAGCTTAGTTTAGTGTCAGACTTTTGAAGGAAAAGGTAGGGTGGCTGTGTTTGGGAGGAGGATGCAAAACAAAAGAAGATAAGGTTGCAAGAGGAGTGTGGACAAATCAATCACTTCATTTCAAGGATACCAGACATCTACCCTCTCCTAGTGCTTGGGCTGCTCCCCCCCCCCCCTCCCTGACCCACCTTCAATTGTAAGTGTGAGCAATAGGCAAACTGGTTGACCAACAGTCTAGGTATCCAAAAACAGAATCAGTACACCCTGCGAATGATACAATACATGGGCACTTAAGGAAGTTTGTATGGCATTACGGGAAGAGACGTGAGTGCGTTTGTGTGTGTGTGTGTGTGTGTGTGTGTGTGTGTGTGTGTGTGTGTGTAGGGGAGATGGGCACATGCCATTAATAAGGACTTTTAAGTTGTATCATTGACTGGTTAGAGAATTAGCCCGACGATGCTGGATTTTATCTTTCTTATCCGCTAATTTACCGAAGAAAAGTAAGGAATTGTTGTCTTTCTTTTCCTTTTATCCGTAGTTTGAATTATTTCGTTTTCGGTTTAGGCATAGTTTCTTAATATAGATTTAAAAAACGGCCAAACAATTTCTTTTAATGTTTTCAGTTTAGCCGTTTTTTCAGTTTAGCTGTTTTCGGTCTGAACATGTTTCTCTTTTCTCTGTAATTGGTGTTCTCTTTCTCAAGAAACATATGAAATAAGCATTTTTTTATTTTTTTTTAATTTTTTTTTTTAAATTCCAGATTATGAGAGACAGGGACTCTGGGAACTCCAAAGGTTACGCATTCATTAATTTTGCCAGTTTTGAGGCATCTGACGCAGCTATTGAAGCCATGAATGACCAATATTTGTGTAATAGGGCAATCACCATTTCATATGCATTCAAAAAGGATGCTAAAGGAGAGAGATGCGGATCAGCTGCTGGTAAGTGGGATATCTGTGAATTTCATTCTAGCCTTGACAGTTTTGTTTTTTTTTTTCTTGTTGATGACTTTGCAGAATACTAGAATAATATTAGCAATTAATCAATGCCAATATAAGGCATCACTTTGCATATGATTTTACTGTTTACTTAAGTTAGTGAAAGAGCTGAGGACAAATTTAAGTTTAAGAGTTAATTAGCAAAAATTGACTTAAGAATTTGGATATTACATTACTTTCTATTGATAATTTCAATAACATTGTTTCAATTTAACATGGTGAGTTAAACCCAACAGTCTGTGCAAAAGAAAATAGGGTTAACTTTTATTCTATGTCAATATTAAGGATTGCTCGCCAATGCCATTTTTTTTTTTCTTTTGCAGAACGCCTCCTGGCTGCTCAGAACCCATTGTCTTTGACAGGCCGTCCCCATCAGTTGTTCGCAGATGCTCCACCCCCACCCACCCAGCCCCCAACCACACAGCCATCCACAGGTCTTGTTCCTCCTCCTCCTCCCCCAATGGGTATTGCTCCTGGAATTCCAGCACCTCCTCCTGGAATGGGTAAGGATTGTTTAGGTTATTCTGTGCTTTTGATTACCATGATCAATGACATCATTGATGTCATAACCATCATCTTATGATCTTTTTCATCATTACTTCATCAATTGTTCCCTATCATTTTGTCCCTGATAGCCTTTTTTATCGTTATATTCATCAATATTAGAACCTTTGTTATTTAATGTATGTACCATACACTTTTACTTCCAACAGGAGCACCGCCGCCCATGGCACCACCACCCCCAGCGCCATCCCCACTGCCCCCTCCAGTACCTCCAGGCATGAATCAGCCCATGCAACCCCCTATGGGTATGCCAGGCATGGCTCCTCCTCCCATGCCTCCTCCTGGTAAGTATATGATCTCAATATCTATAAAAAAAAATTAAAAAAAAAAAAGACAAAAACATCCTGGTCTGGTAAGCACTTTATCCGAATTATTATAATAGAAAAGAATTAAAACCTCATAGTGAGCATATTATCTAAACATTTAAAAAGTTGAAAACCTCATGGTAAGTATGTGATTTGAATATCTAACCTGGTAAGCATGTTATCTGAATGTTTTTTTTAAATGAAATAAAAACCTTCTGATAAGCAGGTGGAATGAATATTTTTTAGAGATAAAATAATCTCCTGGTAGGCATGTGATCTGAATATTTCTAAAAATGACAAAAACATTTAGATAATGGCTAGCATGTGATTTGAAGATTTATGAAAAAAAAATTTTAAAAAGATAAAAACCTCAAAGAACTTGACAAGACTTCCAGGCTGACTGCAACAGTAAACACTTAGAATGAGAGACATGCTGTCTTTTAAATGCCATTACATGTTTTAGACAGGGAAAACACTGTGTGTGTGTGTGTGTGTGTGTGTGTGTGTGTGTGTGTGTGTGTGTGTGTATAGCCTGTTCTCTTAACTCTGATAGGAGTGAGAAATGAGCTTTTACCACTGTCAACTTTGCAGTAATGTCACAGGATACAAATTTGCATCCTCACAGTACAAGTTTAACTGTCTACCACTTCCTTATAAGGCCACTTCTGATGTCATTTCAATTTTTAGCAGCCCTTGCTTTCTAAGCAGGATCTGTCAGGGTTTTTTTTGTGTTTGTTTTTCCCTCTTAAAGACACAGAACTCTTAAAGAAAAATCATGTTTTGAACACAAATCTATCTCAGCTAATCAATGCATCGTTCTTGTGTCCAGCTCTATCTCTCTGCATGTTAAAAGCTTAATTTACATTACAAGAAAGAGTGCTAAGTGAAGGAAGGACTTGCATTTGGTCATATGTTGATCTACACTTGTTTTATTCATGATAATTTTTTTTTTTAAGCTTACAATTGCTGTCTTCATCGTAGAAATATTTTTGTATCTTTCTGTCAGGTCAACCCCAAAATTTCCCTCCACCAAATATGCAAAGGCCACCCCCACCCCCTATGTCATCTGGTGCCATGGATAACACTCACAATCAAATGATTAACTCCTCTGCCCCCATGAGTAAGTCTTTGAGATGAATTTCAAACTTTTTTTTACTTCTAATTTGATTGTTGGTGGTTTACAAAATCCTAGCACATTGTGAAAAGCTTATTTTTGTTAATCAATAAGTTTTGTTTTACCACAGAAAAGCAACCCATCTGTATAATAGTCCAGGAATCGCTCTATCTTTTCGAACAGTTTTTGTTCTTGTACTAGATTGTTATACAATACATTTTTAAAAAGAAAGAAAAAGATATGCCATTTTATCCCAATATACTAATATATATATATATATATATACATACTGAAATACTTAACAACGGGAACCTGAATACGAATGAAAGCTTAGATCTTTTGAGAGGCTGATTGTTAGTATGGCAGATTTTTTCGAGATAAGTTTGCCAATTGCCAGAAAATTTCATTTTCATGTTTACTTTGATGCGAGAAAAGATCCAAACAGATGATACCCAATAAAAAACATTGTTTGAAATTACTATTTATTAAACATACGAACCACTGCAAAATCATAATAGAACCAACTTTTTTACTTCTTTTTATTTCATTATGTTTTTTTTTTTTACATAATGTGAGTCTTTCTGAAAGAGAAAAAGAGAGCACAGGCACTCCCAGAAGATTTGGTTTCAATTCCACAGGGAATGATTTCGGGTTAAGAAGACAATTTCAAGTGAAAACATAACATAAGACGATAAAGGTCGTCTTCACCGCAAGCTCTTTTGTGATCAAATATCTCTCTCTCTATGATAGTTTTTGTTTTGTCGGAAATCTTGTAAAAATTACAGTCTATGGTTTTAGCATTGTGTAATGATTATTGTGTATATACTAAAGTTTTTTGGGTTTTTTTAATTGGATTTGTTTGTATGCATTTGACTTTGTATCTATATCTACAAATAATTTGTGGAAAGAATTTTTTATCCTTCCTGTAAACAGTTCCCTTATTTGTTTCTCTCTTTTGCAGATCCTGGAATGCAGCCTCCAATGCCACCACCTCCACAGAACCAGATGGGCAACATGAATAACTTTGGACCGCCACCACCTGGACCCCCTGGCATGAGGCCTCCACCGCCTGGGTGGAGAGGGCCGATGCCTCCTCGAGGCCCACCAATGGGCTTTGGTGTGTAGCTTTCCTTAGATTTATGTATTTGGATATGTTCTTGCCTCTGCCAGATCTCTTATTACTAATACTTTCTCAAGTTAATGATGAATTAGGGATTTGTCCGGATAGAGGACATCATACAAAGGCCTCTCAGTTAAAGCGCACAGTTTGACCAAGTGCACACACCTGCCTAATGACGAAAATTTCATCATCAAAGCATAGCTCCATTTTGCACAATTTTTTACCATCTTCATTTCCTAGCAATTTCTGATTCTGATTGTTTTGATAATCATTGTTATCCACTCCTGTTCATGAGCTGTCAGTGACAGATAAATAGAAACAGAAAGAACGTGTTTGGGAGAGATAGATATGCATAGAGTTTAGAGGGAGAGGGGCAAATGCACGCACACATAACACAGAGAGAGAAAGGATTGTGTTGAAGTGTGAGGCTGGTTGCATTTCACCTTTTGCATATCAGATGAGTTTGGAGGATGCTATGCCGTCCACCCATCCCTTCTGTTCAGGGGTGATCTAAGCTTACAGTGTAATTCATTCGGTTGATGTCAGTATCCTGTACAAAATGGGATGAAGGCGGTGAATGATCTTTACATGGATTGTGTAGATCAGTCTTAAGCGTGGTGTGCTGTAACATGTTTGTCTGACTGATGTAGTACAGTGGAGAACGTTTTAACCAAAATTGAAGGGACCTGGGTTTTCATTTCGGTTTACAAACAGTTCAGAAAATCACTTTTTTTTCTCGAGTGAGTCTACTTGTAATATGATACAACCATGGAACCCCTCCCCGAACTCCTCCCAAACTAATCATAGGGCTTAGTTATGTGTTGGTCCAAGGAGGATGCAAACAAAAGAGGATGGGGTTGGAAGATGAGTGTCAACAAATCTGAATACTATATTTCAATGCAAGGATACAAGGCATCCCGCTCTCCTAGTGTTTTTGCTGCTCCCCCTCCCCTACCAATATTCCATGGTGAACAATAGGCAAATTGGTTCATGAATAATCTAGGTATCCAAAAGTAGAATCAGTACACCACGCAAATGATGCAATACATGGACACTTAAGAAAGTTGTTACGGCATCACGGGAAGAAATGTAAGTGCGTGCCTGTTAACCTACCTGTAGGGACACTTGACAGTGCACTTGTGTGTGTGTGTGTGTGTGTGTGTGTATTACTATTAATGTGTGTGTGTGTGTGTGTGTGTGTTTGTAGGGGAATTTGGAACATGCCATTACTATGGACATTCGAGTATCATTGACAGGGTAGAGAGTTAGCCACAGGGTGCTGGATCTTATCTTTGACAGCTGTTAAATTACTGAAGAAAAGTAGGGTATTGCAGTCTTTATTTTCGGTATCCGTTGTTCGAATGATTGTGTTTTCAGTTTAGCGATAGTTTCTTAATTTGTTTGTTTGTTATCATATCCCATATGTACCGACCAAAGCCAGTGTAGGGACCTGATATAATGTTTGACATCAGAATGTGTCAAAACAGCAAACCCAGTCTGATATCAAGCAAAAGTCAGGAAAGAAACTCTGAGACAAGAGATTGAGACAAGCAGGTGTCTAGCCCACTGTGCCCACTCTTGAATGACTCGAAGAATATACACATTGAGGTGTACATCTAGGGAGGTCAAACAAATTTTAGTTTAGCCTGAGATTGTACTTGCAGCCTTATCTATAAAAAGATACACTGCTTAGCCACTACAGGCAAGTAGTTTCTTAATATAAGAGTTAATAAGCAGCCAAACAATTTCTTTTGTCATCTTCCGTTTAGCCGTTTTTGGTTTAAACAGGTTTCTCTTGCAGTTACTCCCTTTTTGTAGTGTATGCAACAACACATTCTCTTTGTACTTATCTTGCACTGATTGGAGGGAATATTCCAATTATCAGAAAATAAAAGTGAAAGGCTTGCTCAATTGGAACCTACATCACTACTATTGTGAAATGCGTTTATATTGAAATTGAAGGGACCTGAGTTTTTATTTCAATCAAAACATGTTCAGTTTAGAAAGACATAATTTCTTAATATAGAATTGATAAGCAGCCAAACAAATTTTTGACCTTTTCTTTTCAGTTCAGGAGTTTTTTCGGTACAGTTGTTTTTGATTTAAAAATGTATCTCTGTATTATCATATATATATACATTGTTGTATCTTTCTCAGGTCCGAACATGAGAGGTCCACCAATGGGAGGCCCACCCATGAGAGGGGACATGAACATGCCAATGAATGGACCTAGGGGTCCAATGCCTCCAAGGGGAATGAGGGGTCCCCCGCCAGGCATGCGTCCTCCTCCACCTCCAAGATTTGGTGGGGTCAATGCAGGGAACCCCAATGCACCTCCAGGACACCCTCCAGGTGGAAACATGGAGTATTAGTTATGGGACAAAGCACCTGAGAGTTTTGACAAATGTGTATTCTATTGTTTGAGGAGACATCGCAATGATTTTGTTTAGAGTCAGGTTTTTTAGGTCTGCTTTGATATTATTTCCATTTTCTTTTTAAATATTTTTTGGTGTTCCTTATTCCTATTTTATATCTTAACAGAATTCTTGGTATTCTTTTTAATTTCTTCAATTTTTGATGTTTTGATTGAGGATCATAAGTTGTTTTTGTTTTTTTCCATGCACAATTTCTTTCATTCTTTTAAGAGGGTTATGTTTTGTAATAGTTCAAAATTCTTCTTGTTGTATTTGTGTGTGTGTGTGTGTGGTTGTTTGTGTGTATTGAAAAGGGGGTGGGAGGGCATTTGATTCAGCAAATGATTGTTGTTTTGTGCAATTTGTTGTGTATTCTGATATGTAAAGATTTTTTTTAAAGCTTTTTTGCCCTTTCAAACCTTTCTTTTTTTTTTTGCTAGATCCTCATACTTTTTTTTTGGGGGGGGGGGGGGGTGGTTGGAGTGTCATTATTTTCTCCTCAATTCAAGTCATATTAAATCATTCTGTGTTCTGTGTTCATTCAATATGATTACTGTGGATGTTTTTTTCTATAATCATAGCTGCCAATTTTCCTCTAAGTAGAGGAATTCCGCTATTTTGTTATCCTGCAAAATTATTCTGCATTCCCCGTCCAATCCCCATACAACTTTTCAACAGCTTTTTTCCCCTGATGCACTTTGATCACCGTTGAAATCTGAAAGATAGCTTTAAAACTGAACGTTAAGTCCATTTAATTGAAAATGACACAAAAATCACAACCGCTATACGTCTATCGATTTTAATTTACTCATCATGGCCTAAGGGTTTAGTTTTATCCGCATTGGCTTAACTTTTATTGCGAACCCCAGCCATTATACACCTCATTTTCTTCTTCCAGCCTAATTCTCTGTTTTTCTTTCTATTCTTCTTCACCACGTCTTTTTTCATCTTCTCGCTCATTATCCCCTCATTTCGTCTTCCTTTTTTCTTCTTGTTCACCCCCTCCTCCTTTTCCTCATTAGACATCTAATTATTTTTCCTTCTCCTCTTTCCTCTCCTTCGACTTCTTTTCTATCCCCCTTCATAGTCTAGTGCCCCCCCCCCCCTCTTCCAACACACACATACACACTATCATCATTATCATCATCATCACTATAATATATTATTGAGTATTGTTAATTAAGTGTAGGGGGGCCACGGTGGCTCAGTGGTCATGGCTCTGAAACGAAGTGACGCGGGTTCGAGTCCGACCTGGGAACAAAAATCACAGTGATTTTTATCGCTAAAACCCCAAGAAGAACCCCGTATGCCACTCCCCTGATCCCTATAACATCGGAAGGTGGGATCTAGAGCCTAGTCCTATCGGAGACAGACGATAAAATCGGAGGTCCCATGTGCACATTGCGCATGTTGAAGAACCCTTGGCAGTTGAAAATCGAAAAGAGTAGGCCGCAAGGCCGCTGTCCGGGCAAAACTGAAATCCTGCCATTTCCACCAAAAGGTCACAGTGGGCTGATCACCTGCTTGGCTTATTGGCATGATCCAGAGAAATTCCGCCTCAATTAGAGTCGGCCCTACACTGTAATGGTAAAAGTGTACTGGATAATGAATGAAATGAATTAAGTGTAGGGTGAAAAGTTTGTTTCCCTTTTTAAATACAAATTAAAACTCCCTTTTTTTTTTTAAGTTAAAGATAACATTCCCTAGCCCCATTATTAAACTGTTAATCTTAGGTTTGTGGTGAATTTGTATTTTTTCAACTGCATATAAACATAAAGTGAAGTGAATGGGGTAAATTTCATCTGAAAAGTTCACTTTTTAGGTCGTTTGTTACTTCATAATCCCTCTCCCCAATTGACCGAGATTTCTAAAATTTCCTCCTTTTTCAAAATTCCTAGTTGGCAGCTATGATAACAATAGCACTAATTGAATGTTACTGTTGTTGTCAGTAAAAGGTTCAAATGGTTCTTGTGAGCATATGAATTATGAATGTCCTCAAGATTATTTGTATTGATGATAAATGTTTGATTTCTTGAAATGAATAAAAAGGACAAAACAAACTTCAGATCCTTGACCTGCTTTCTTCTTTTTCATTTATATGGGTAACTGTCTGTGTTCATTTATCAATATTTGGCATTTGAAATGGAATTCATTTCTTTCAAAACTTCCCCTACCCCTTCCAACTTCAACCCCTGACATCTCTACATATCTCATCACTGGAAAAATTTTAAGGACTCACCAATCAGAACAGACCTAATACTCATCACATAATTAGTCTAAGTCTAAGTGATAACACTTCAACTCTCCTACCTCTTTTCATTCTGAAGGTAGCTTTCTGTGTCTTCCAATTTTTTTCTCTAGATGATCATACTATGTACTTTTGTGTCCGTATTGATGACAAATTATCATTGGTTTTTTTACTGAAGATGTATATTTCATTTCTGCAATGAATGGTCAAATCAAAAATGTAAAACAATGTCTGCAATCAACAAGGCTACCATAACCAATTCAATTGATTACACAAACTTGTTACTGAAATTGAGAGGTTGTTCCCATTGTGCTTTGAATAAGATTAACCTGATATGATAAACTTTTTTATGGTCCCTTTATATAAAAAGTTAGGATCCCAATTTGGCTTTAGGGGGAAGGGGGAAAAAAAGAAGCAAGGCTAGGCAGGCTATTTAAAACTTTAATTTATATTGGGGGGGGGGGGGGGTAGCTTGCCATAACTATTGTGACCTGTTTGCTTGTGTTTAGTGTCTGTGCGGGCGGTTGGCGGGAGCTCTGGTGTGGTCCTACTTCTGTTAAGTGTGCTTTACTGTCATCCTCATCCATCT
>JAUEKY010267074.1:0-13939 GCA_031833965.1 Scyllaea pelagica
CTCTCTCTCTCTCTCTCTCTCTCTCTCTCTCTCTCTCTCTCTCTCTCTCTCTCTCTCTCTCTCTCTCCCCCTCTCTCTCCCCCCTCTCTCTCTCTCTCTCTCTTTTTTCTGCCTCTCTCTATCCCCTCTTTTTACTTTTCTTCAATCTGGTCTTTCCTAAATACATATCATGATTACTTTCACTTGGTGCCCTACTGAACAAATGATTAAATTTTTTTTTCATATTGAATGATTTTTATGCCAGCATGACCTTGTTTCAGATGTGTCAAGTACAAGTGAAGAAGCAATTCAGCATTGGTCTCGGTGCCGCTACATGGCAGCCCAGTTTTATGGACAGACAACTGATTTGGAGAAGCTGAGGGCTTATGTAACTGGTTCTGATCAAAGACCTCTGATATTGTATGGACCAAATGGATGTGGGAAATCAAAAATTGTGTCAAAGCTTGTTTTTGAGGTATCATTCTCTTTACCATTACCTGTTGACTTTAGGACAATAAGTATTCATTAAATGTGTCATTCAATTTCAACCTTTTCACTTTGAAGTCAAATTATCTCCTTAGAATCTACTTAGATAGGGAGAGGGTAAAACAGAAGTGGTGGCTAAAGGTTTCTGCAAATCTATGTAAGCTAATATATGGTTGTGATTTGACTATGTGATAATTTCTTTAGCCTCCTATTTGTCAGGTGTAGGTTCAAACAAATGACTGCATTGTAATATGTTAAGACTTAGTTGATTACACAATTGAATTCTAAAAACTTCTTTTAGACACCTGCTTTACTGACAGATAAAAATGAAGATGCACCCCTCAGTTCAAATATGAATGTACACTAATGGTGAAAAAATTATAAAACTCAATTGGAATCTTTCAGATTTTTAAGTCAGGTCCATTTGGATAAAGTATTGGCCTTTGATTTTGTTAAAATTGTTCGAGTGAATATCATTTATGGGCCATTATAGCCATAACCTGCTGAGTTTGATGAATTAATTTTCACGTTGTAGGTCCTTTTAAGTTCCAAGATTCATCTTTATCATTTCTGAATATACAGACGGTGATGTTATATCTATATCACATCAAGCTATGATCATGTTAAACATAACATTTTCCTTTCTTGAGACTCAAGGAAGTTTATCTATCTCATCTTATGACAAGTAAGATAGCATGTTATGAATGAGGGAAGAATTTCTATTTTCTTTGATAATTCTGTCAGATGGACGACATTCAGAATGAGGAGTACATCCTTATCTTCCGCTACATTGGGTTGACCCAGAAATCTAGTGACATCAAACAGCTGCTATTGAGTATGTGCACACAGGTGATGCTGGCAACAAAAGGATCTGCTGAGGACGTGCCCATAGACTTGAAGGATCTGATCAAATATTTCCACCACATTCTCAACAGTGTACCTGAATACCTAAGGTAACATTCTGTTCTAAATTTTTTATACAGCATAATCTATTCATAACAGGGAGAGCTAGAAAAATATCAGCACGTTCACTATGTTCCTACTTTTTTTTGCCATTCATTCTTTTTATTGATAATTCTATCACATTGATGCTTTCCACAACATGGACTTAAAATAAATTTCTAACATGAAAGCGCTATATTGAATGCGTTTAAAAACAAATCCTTATGGTCTTTCACACCTTGGGTTGAAGCATAGGCCATGGACAAAATAACCTTAATTCCCTTCTTCACCTGGTCTTAGGTACTTTCACTTCTCTGTACAACAGTGTCGATCACCATCACCATTCTTCACATGCATCTGAGTTTCTCCTAGGCCTTTTTTCCCTAAAACTAGAAATGCACAATTTTATCTTTTCAGGTTAATTGTGGTACTTGATGGTTTGGAATCTTTACCTGTGGATACCAACACGCATTTCTTGGAATGGCTTCCTGCAAAGTTACCATCAAATGTGAAAATCATAATGACTGTGCACCCAACTGAAAACAAAATGATGGAAAAAATAAGGTCTGATATAATTCCCCATGACGATTGTTTTATTGAAATTCGTTCCACAACTGTAGAGGAATGTGAAGATATGCTTTTCAAACTGTTGGCAGCAATGGATCGTTCAATAACACCTACACAAATGAAAGTGTTTCAAGAAGCCCTTGAGAAAGAGCCTATTCCTTTGTATGTTGAGCTATTAGCCAATGTAGCAAAAGACATGAACTCATTTACAGATGCAGAATCTGTTGGTCTTCCTAAATCTTGTGTCGATGGTATTGAGAAACTGTTTGACAAGCTGGAGAAAAAACATGGCAAAATCTTGGTCTCTAGATCTCTGGCATATATGGTTGCCTCTGACACAGGACTCAGTGACTGTGAAATGGAAGATATCCTGTCATTAGATGAGGATGTCTTGAATGAAGTATATTCTGATTATCATCCACCACTACGACGAATCCCATATATAAAATGGCTCAAACTGAAGCAAGATATTGAACCATTTTTGACTTATTGTGATGCTGATGGGGTTACAGTTGCTGTATGGCAACATGAAAGCTTTTCAACAGCTATCAAAAAGCGGTACATGCACTCTGATGATGTCATCACTCAGATCCATTTCACCATTGCTGACTACTTTCTTGGCACGTGGGCTGGAAGATCTAAACCAGTCGGTGTCATTCATGGGAAGAGACGCTCAATTGCTGGATTCAACTCAGATCGCAAGGTGCCTTACCAACCCTTGACATTTGGAGACCTTTATGGTGAAACTATTAGGCATAACAAAAGAAAATATGATCAAGTGCCTCGCCATTTAGATCTGTCAGGAAGACTTCATGAGCTGAATGAATTAGTCTTGTTCAATTATGAGTGGTTGTACAACAAACTCAGTGCACTCTCTCTTCAACAAATCATGGCTGATTTTGCTCTAAACCCTAGTGAAGAGGCAAGTTTAGTTGAAGAGGCTCTAAGGGTGTCAGAGGCTACAATTGAGAGTGATTTGAACAATCTTGCATGTGAAATCAGTGGACATTTACTTCCATATTATTCTACCCATCCCAACATTCAGTCTCTTATACAGCAGTGTGACATTGATGGACTCAAGCACTGTGGATTGATTCCCAATTTTCCATATTCACATGTTCCAGGATCCTCCTTACAGTTTACTCTTGAGATGCCCGTAGTGGGAGAACATCTTTTGTACATGAAAAATGAACGTGCTCTGGTCGGCAAGAGAAGAGATGATGCTAATGTTTATGAATTTGACTTGCAGACAGGAGACCTGAAGAATTCCATTTTTACCTCAAATGGGGAACTTTACACAACTCCAGATGGAAAATATTTCATTGTTGTTGATCATGTGACTGAAAAAGCAATCAAAATCCATGACTCGTCGACTGGAGCTTTCCTGAAGCAGATTATATTCATGAACCATATAGAAGGCAAGTCAAGCTTGTACAAGAAGGGAGAGATCAGCATCACTAACGACAGACTGTGTGCAGTTGTCACTCTCAGTAACAGTGTGCTTTGCATCTGTGATATCCCTTCAGGTGAGACAAGATTGACAGTTTTTCATATTTTGTTACCTCTGTGATTAGAGTCAGTGCCGGAGATTTCGCCTTTGAAATCATCCTCTTTTATCTCAACTCTTGACTTGTTAACATTCATTCAGATATAGCTGTTTACTGCAGATTTTGAGAATTGAAGAAAATTAATGAATATAAAGTGCACTTTTACTTTTATGTTCTCATTACACATTCACACCTTCTCTCTTTCTCTCTCCCGCCCTCCCTCTCTCTCTCCCTCTCTCTCTCTCCCCTCCCTCTCTCTCTCTCTCTCTCTCTCTCTCTCTCTCTCTCTCTCTCTCTCTCTTCACCCCTCCCCCCCCCCCCTAGTCCCAGGAATAATTTAGAAAAGATTGAATTGATTAATTTAGTTTTGTTTGATGATAAGAAGAGTTTTGCCTTAGCAACTAACTAGTTTTTGAGTCTCCAACCATCAACAAATATAAATCTAGAGCTCAAAACTGAAGAATCATTTACTCATCAAATGTATCTCTTCTTTCTAAAAGAAATTGAATAATGAGCAATTGTTGAGTTGAATCAAATTATGTGTCAGTACAAAATCAAATACATAAGAAGAAAGAATGATTTGTACGGCATTAGCAGGATTACTATATCACACCTTGAATGTACATTAGAGATTCTTGATTCAATCAGGTAAAGGTTTGACTGCAGTATGATTGCTTGTTGACTTCTTATAGTGAAAACTAATCTATAATGATTATATTCCTCAAATGATTTCAAACTTATTCTTGCCTTTCTATCTGCTCTCAATGTGCAGGAAATGTACTCCATGTGATTGCTTTGGATGGCAAGGCTGACATTTGTCGCATCACACCCAATGGAAGATTTGTGTTCTGTAACTCCAACTCTTATCTGGTGGCCTATGACCTATATGCACTGGGCTTGGTTCTCACAATCCCCATTGACTCTCGCCCTTCTAAGCTGGTCTTCACACATGATGGACTAAGAGCATTTCTAAGCAATGATAGGGATGCTCGAATAACCATCATGCACATCAATGAGTCCTCCATTGATATGACCTACAGAGCTGTTCTCAGTGATAAGATGCCAGACGATATTATTGCTGGGTAGGTTGAAGAATGGCTTTGGATGATTTGAGATATCTGTGGGAAAATATAATATGCGGAATGTAACCCTTCAGAAAAATTGTTCAGAAACAAAATAAAACAAAACTTACCTTTTAAACTATTTCTAAAGGTTAAAACTTTCATTCACCTGATTCCCCTATCTTTTTCACAGAGAATAAACGCACATATACAAATCATAACTGGTAGAATACCCCCCCCCCAAAAAAAAAAATGAAAAAAAAATAAAAATGATAATAAAAAGTTCATGCAATAGTATATAATATAGCAGGTTGGAAAACTATCTTTCAGCATTTATATTTCATTGAAAAATTGTCTTCACCTTGCCATATTGTTATTTGATATGCTGAACATTATACTTATTTCTTCCTTTCACTGGATACTACATCATTCTATTTCAAAATCTTTTTAACCTATCCTTTTTTTGAAGAAAAGATATTTTACAATAGAAGAGCTGCAACAAAATAGTAGCTGACTTGAGCCCTAAATCTTTAATAGAAGGGAAAAAAAAGAATTAGCAAGAAGCTTAACATGTTCCCAAAGTGTTTATTGATTGCTTCCCATTGACATTTTCCCCTCATGTCTTGCAGGTTGACTGTTGCTCCAAATGATAGCCTCTTGATGGTGAGAGGGGAATTCTACATTCTGATTTACCATAGGAACCAAGAGAAAGTCATTGCATCCTTTTCCCGACCAAAGGAAGTCCCTTCAAAGTTCAGACTGCCCAAGACACATTCTGTTAACATGACCTTCAAAGATGCCCAATTCACACATGACAGTGAATTTGTTGTTGCCACCATTTTCAGGTTTGTCTATTTGGTCAAGATTTTTTTTCTTCAAGGGGGTAAAAAGTCATGTAAATAGAAATGAAATCGATGATTAATCAATCTTTTCTTGTGGACTTAAAAAAAAAAAATTCTTTCTCACTTTTTATGTCTTTTACAAATTAAGCGTTGATCTCACTTGCTCTGACTTTCATTCTTCACCTCTCTTATCATCCAAATCCAGGAATGCCTATGTATGGCAAATATCAAGTGCCACTGTTGTGACTGTCATCAGTGCCCCAATTGGTTTGATAACTTCCCTCCTTGTCTCAAATCAAAGTCGGCAGTTCATCACTCATAACAGTGACAGTTCAAGTATTGAGGTAATTGTCAAATAATTTAAGATGCAAGACAAATTCATTGTCAGCTCTTTTACCAGAATCTATTTTTTTAAAACATGCTCCTGGAATGAATAGTCTTTTAAGTATGTATGGTGCAAATCTTTTTCGTTTTTCAATATGAGATTTCTAGCTGTGAATTGTTAATTTTGTATTTGAAAAATCACTCAAGATATGACTTTATTGCATTAGTAGTGTATCAATCTCAGTATTCATCTCTGTAGCTTTATTTTTCAGTACACTTGGGAGAAAAAGTGTTGATGTTTTAATTCTTAAACAATTACCATATCTATTCATTGTTAGCCTGCCTCCTCCATTTGAGAGATGTTTTGTTGTTGAGAGGGGGATCTTGTTTACAAAATTGTATTTTATTTTTATCTGTGCATTATAAAAATAATCAATAGTTTTCCCAATTAGATGTGAAATGATTAATTCATTCACTATTATGTGTTAAGAACTTTTAAAACTTCTTAAAATAGAATTTTTCTTTCATATTCTCTTAGATATATGCATTTCTAATTTCAAAAGAATTATCATAATGTCTGAATCCTTCCTTAACATATATGTATTTGGCTGAATTATACACCACATCATCCTTACCTAGCATCTTTGGATTAACTAAAGCTTTCTGATTGCACACATCTAAACACATACACCGAAAAAAAGAAAACCAAAAAAAAAAAAAGCCTTAGGATGGATTATAATTTTTAAATAATTACTTAACTCCTTATCATCAACAATCTTGAAAATTGAGATATTAGGCTGATCTGTCAAATGCGAAAAAATTGCTGAAGAATAATTCCTCTGAAAACTTTGTAATTATTTTTCATTTGGTATTGTTCATTGTCAATCAATACCCTTATTTTCCAACCCAGGTATGGAACATAAGTGAGGCTGTGCAGAAAGTCACCACGCCAGATAAGCTCACTGATGCCATTGCAGAAATTGAGGTCACATCTGACATGAGTGTTGCCTTTGTCAAGTGTCAGTCCAGTGATGAACTTGGAGTGATTGATATGCGGAATGGAGCCATGTTGGATCTACTGACTCATGACAACAAAGTAGATGATTTTGCTATCACACCTGATGGAGCCTGGGTCTTGGTCTCTTCCTTCCCAAAAATGAAAGGCAAAGCATTCAAGCTGTGGAACATGGAAGAACGCTGTATTGTACTGGAAACTGGAAATTCTAGTGGATTTTGTATCGGTATGAAAAGTATAGCATGTATCATAATGGTGGCTAAGACAGATAGTTTGTTAGACTCAGCCTATAGGTTGTCTGCTTTACATTTCACAGACACTGAATTCCATGAGCAATTGTATACACAGACAATCCATATTGTCAGATCAAAACCTTTCCTCACATTCAATGATGAGTATCTTGTGGTCAGCTCTGCTGATAGTTTTGATGAAAAGCTAGGAGAGTATTCCAAACCATGCATCAGAACTTTCCATTTTTCTGAGGGGATGCGTATGACAACCTATGAAGCCAAAGATTTAAAGTTTGAAGAACACTTACAAGATATACTTCAGATCCGTCCAAGTAACCAAGGAAACGGAAATATAATTGCAGCAATTTTTTCATGCAAGAATCCTTACAAATCAGAGTGTGATGACAGCATTTTGGATAGAGGATATGCGGGGCCAATGGACAATGTTTATGGCTTCTTCTTTATGGATGTGTCTACTGGTTCTCTCACCAGACTTTGCATTCCATTTCCACCACCAAACCCCCTTGACACTCAACATCGTTTGATTTTCACATCGGATTGTACAATATGTTTGGATACCTATTCAAATGCTTTTCACATCAACACTGGCATGTATGTTAACCAAATACCAGGTCCTGATGTTCCACCTCAAGCTTTTGCCCTGGATGGAGTGGTTACATTGTTTTATGAAGACACTCTATTGTATGTTGTGCGGGAAGATGGTGTTAAGATAGCAGTGTGTGATGTTCATGCTCCAATATGTCATATTCATGTGTGCCAAGATGAAAGAACAATCATTGTTGGCTGTGAAGATGGGACCCTTTTGTCTTACGCTGTTATTGATCCACAACAAGAAAATGCATCTTACATCCTCAGCAGTTTGACCTCTAGAGGCCAAATTGATTTGAAAAACAATCAGCACGGGAGGCGTCTTTCCAGGTAAGAAAATCTATTCCTCCCCCCTCCCCCCCCAAAAAAAAACCCTAAAAAAAAACAAAAAGCCATGGTATTTGATATTATGTCGCTTAACACTTTAAACCTAATAGTTTCTTTTTTAATTCAAACTAGAATTGAGTAACAATGTGATAACATGTCTTTTCCAAGAAAAAAGAAATCAATTCAAGGGAATTCCTTTAGAATTTCCTTATTGTTTTCCAGGATATCTTCATCAGCGTTGATGAAGATACTTGTGTGAATAAAATGATAAGACTAGTATAGAGATGTAATGTGCAGTTAATCAATTAGCTTGGGAGAAAAGGGTTGGCAATACATTAAGTGCTGCCCCTCTTCTCCCCCCCCCCCCCCCTTTTTTTTCCCAAATTAAAAAGAAAGGAAAATAAAAGAATCTCCCATGAAATTCTACCACAGAAAGTTGTCATTCTGACATAATGGTATAAAAACAAAATTCTTGTGCATTGGTTCCCTGATTCCAAATATGTTTAGGGGTACAGTACAAAACAAAGAAAATAGACCAGTATTGCTTTACTTCAGCTTTTTAAAATAAAAACTACTAAGCATCTTTTTTGAAATTCTAGATCATGGGATAAAGTGGAAGACAACAACACAAAAGTCATCAATAGATCATCATCAGCAATTGATCCCGTAACAAGAGACAGGGAGCTTTTGCGACAAATCAAAGATGTGCCTCGGTCACGCCCCAAATCAGAAACAGCCCTTCAATCCCCCTCCAAGTCACAGGCTTGTGCTGTCATGTGAACCAAAGACAGTATCATCATTATTCATGTTGCTAGGAATTGATTTATATTTTCATGTCATAGTTATAGTATAAACATATTTTGCATTGGTGATCAATGACAATGATAGTTGTTTTTTTCATGTTTTTGGACCAGTACTCACAATTGTAAATGATTTATATTGATTGTTTCAAATCCAAGAAATAGATACTATATTTATCGCCATGATGTCTGCACCGGTCTTACCAAACAAATTCTCTTTTTATCATTCATTTTATCACTACAATAACTTTTAGTAAGACATGGATAGTTCCTGCTACTAGTGCATTGTAAGAATCTATCATTATTGAATACTTGTAGATATGAAGGATAATCACACAATTCATCAACTTATGAAATGATGCTGTGATATTCTAGGGCATGTTTTATGAAAAAAAAATTGTAATAAGATCACAATGTAGATATTTGATATTTGTTATCATTATAATGCTTTATTCTTGCAAATCTGTGATAATGTAAAGAAGATAAATATTGATCTGTGTAGACCAAATACTCTTTTCTGTATTATTTCAGCTTTATATGACTATGAATGGTGCAATTTATTGGCCCCCAAGCTATATTGTTCTTATTGTTGGATAAAGCTATAGCTCAGATCCTTGAAAACAAAAAAGCCAGGTTTGAGTTTAACTTGTTAACATAACAATTTGAATTTGAATGCAGCTGTACTGACTATCACTGTTAGTTAGTCAGTTCATATTCCGTTCTGAATAGCTATGAATTATAATATAATTTATAAATTATAATTCATGATCATCTTTTTTATTTTATATCTTTTTTTTATATATACAGTCTAGTTACCATTTAGAATTTTGAAATACATCTTCTGTTCATTGATCATTCTTTTGATTTTTTTCTGACTTTTGGATTATTTTATTCTGTAACAGAAATGTGAAAAAAATGGAGAGGTGGTTTGGTGGGAAGATAGATAGATAGATAGACAGATAGATAGATCAAGAGAGAGAGAGAGAGAGAGAGAGAGAGAGAGAGAGAGAGAGAGAGAGAAAGAGTTGTAAGGGAAATATTGCATACAGTAATGTTTTTGTTGAAAGTACCGGAAAATACGTTGTCTCTTGTCCTTGCTGGAACAGAGTAGTTTGGTCAAACTCTGTGAAACAAAGATTATGTGAATTCAAGAAAAGAAGGATGGGTTCCGGACATTGGATTTGGGACAAGGGATCTGTGAAGAGAAATGGGCAAACGTGTTAAATTGTTGAAATGAAATGTCAAATGGATGATGCACACATTATTTCATGATACATATTTCAGTTTTCAAAGCCTTTCCTTGCAAACGCCTCTCCAAAGTTTTGTAAAGTTATCTTTACAAATAGCAATGTTTTCTAGCTACATGAATATGGAATCACTATAAAAGAAGATAAATTAAAATAGGAAACAAAAGATATTTGTCATAAAAAGGAATGAATATCTCTGTGGAATTAAGCTTCTTAGCTTATTAAGGGACAGTAAACTAAAATAAAAGATTGCTATTTGTCAGTCAAAAGGAAATAAAAGAACATTTTACTTTGTAAAATTTAGCTGAGTGGCTACAAAGTTAATTTTTGCTTTTAATATAATCACAGAAATGTTTCTAAACTTTTGTTCCTGGGTTCTTATTACTTTTTTGCTCTATTTTATAATCATTGAGCTTTAAGTGAAATTGGAAACCATAGATGGTAAAAATTAACAACTGTAGGGGTATTAACATATTTCTATACTTTCCAGAACAAATCAGGTTGACAATAATGCTGGAAATTAATTCAGATTCTACAGTTTAATTCATCGAATTCAGAGGACATAATCCTCGTTCCTTGACTTTGAAGCTTATAAATAACAAATACATAGGTAAACCTTGAAAAATTGTTCATCCTTGTGGCTTGTCATAAGACAATAGTTGACTGAGCTATCCAGGGACAAGGAATATTAATTCCAAAACTTAAAAAATACTAGCAACTCTTCTTGTTTGTAATGTCCCAAGCCCATCCTTCTTTTCTTGAATTCTATATTCCTCATTTCAAGGATTTCATATTCAAATTACTCTTTGTTTTACTGGAGTTTACACTCAAACTTACAAATTCGCTTGCCTACAAAAAAAAAAAAAAAAAAAAAATGAAAGATAATAAACAAGGCAGATAAAAGAGGTGAAGATAAAAGTCTCCTCTTACTTTTGGGGTAAATAAAGCTTTTTCACTATTTATGTCTCTCCATGAGTGGAGCATGTGTTCTTTGATTGTCCTGTTTCAGGTTTTCCAGCTCAGGTCTTCATAGCCAAAAAGCTTATTTCAGAGAAGGATCACATCTCTTATGAGCTAAAAATCCAAGTCCCCTGGATTCAAGTGAAGCCTTGATGATTTTTTATTGAGAATTCAAAAACAAAAAAAGTTAGGGTTTAACACCCCGTTTCAACACTTTAGGTCATATCAAAAGCAGAGTGCAACAAAGATAAACACAGGGCTCACTCAAATATCCCACCTATTCACATTATACAAATTATGTATATTATGTGTACTGACAGCAGGCCATCCAGTGTTACGCTGGTCCCTGTAATGCTGATCACAGGCCTTGGAAGCTGCTGAATCAATTGCCAACTTTCACGTCTAGGTTAACGTTTTAACTTTATGGTTTAAGGCCTGCTTCTACACAGTTTTGGTCACATCACCGGCGGAGCACTCTAGACATGTTAACGTGCTGCCACACAGAGATAAATGGAGGACTCACACTAATATCTCACCAAGTCACATTATACTGACACCGGGCCAACCAGTCTTAGCACTGTTCCCATATTGCCAAGCGCCAGGCGGGCAGCTGCTAAAAACCGATTTTTATGACCTAGCCATGTGGTAATGGAGCCCGCCACCTACCGTTTACGAAGCAGACACTCAACCAAGTGCGCGAATGAAGCCAGTCATGTCTAGGTTAGCACATGTATATGAGGTAATCATTTCATCGACATTTAAAATTTCAACTGTAAGGTCCTTGGACCAAATGGACCTTCACTGCCAAAAGTAAGTCTATAAGTATAAGATTAGATACATTGTTGAGGAAGCCATCCAAATTTTAATTCTTGGTTTAGTCAAGCTCATAGTCATAGTGTTATATCTTTGCATATTCACACTTAATGATTTTACAAAACCAATAAATGACTACAGTGTATGTTAGTTAGGTTAGATAAAGAATGAATGTAACTCCATAGGTTGACAAAAATAAGCAAAAAAAATTTAGACACGGGAAGACGCCTTTGAAAGAAGAGATCAGAATTCAATCTTGGCATAGTGACCATGAAATACACATGCGTAAATAAGAATCATCACCTTGGATTCAAAGTCAGTGATGTAGCTAAAACAATATTGCCCTCATTCTAATAAAAAAGCATCCCCAACTTTTAGCTATCACTGTTATTCTTTGGTGGCACCACACTTTTTATGGGCAAAGTGGGATTTAGGGGTAATAATAGACAAAGGTAGCCACTAAAATCATACAATTTATATGGTTTCCACCCACAGTCATATGTAATTATGCACATAGACTCTTATTGAAGCAAAAAATGTGCTTGGGATTTGGGATATAGATACTCAAGCCTGCTTTGGCTAGTGACAATGCAGTAGCTGAAACTGCATTACTTTGATGCAAAATATAGCAAAGCCAGAAATGTAATCTCACAACTATGACATTTTTTTAATGGGGTAAAAACCAGCTGTCGAATGTCAAATATACTATACCATGGCATCATACTATAATTCAAATAGATCTAATCAAAAAGTAAAAAAATACACACTGTTCACTGCCATGGGAACTGTGCTTTTTGAAAATGGATGGATCTTCCTGATCTCCGTACATTTATATATTTCTTACTTTCTTTATCCTTAGTCATCTTGGATTTAATATATTGGACCAAATACAAAATCATTTTGTAATGATTTAGGAGCACTATCTATACTTGAGGGTTTCATGTATATTTTTTCTATAAGCACCAGTAAATAGAGCAGAGTTCAAAGTTCAAACCCTACCTAACCTAGCACCAACAACTTTCTTTCTCTGGCATTCAAAACCACATATTGTAAAGGAATAATATAGAGTACACGGGTAAAAGTATATGTAGCAAAAAAGCAACACTTCAGCAAGAGTAAATGATAATTTATTTTTTTCTCTAAAGTAATTCTAAATATGACTCATGGCCAAATATAAACATCATGATGTTTATGGGCAACTGATGGTACACAAATGTGGTGAACATTTAGGTAAAATAGTGCCACAGACCAGGCACTTACACTGCATGTATCTATATTCAAGTCTCTATCTAAAGCTGTTTTGTTTTTTTTCACAGAAGATAAAAGCGTTGAAGAATAAGATTAACAAAATCAAAACTTTATAATAATGGCAAGCCCTTATTGGCAACCCAGCCTCAACTCCACAGATGCTTAAAGCTTCACTTATCCTTTTTTTTTTTTTTTAAATCACTTTAGAGCACTTCCAACGCTTCCAAAGGTTAAGGTGATCCCAGAGGGAAAATTGAAAAAGCAAGATGATGGTATTAGTTACTTGATACATACATACATACCACTAATCGTTTCAACTAACCAACCTGAAGAAAGCAGAGACAAGCACAATTATGTCATCCAAAACTGTGTAGCTTATCATAGTGGAGGCCACTAGTTAAATACTTCTCACATCAAATAAAAAGGTCATTTGCCTCAAAAACTTACTAACTCAAACATTCCTATCCTGATCTATCTTTTTTTTTATCAATAACGTTTTAACATCCATTTGTTAAAAAAGATTGCCAGTGTGAAGTATTGCACGTCCTATAACTATAACTACAACACCATGCTGATGCACTTTACCGATACAGAAATATGCAAAGTGAATAACATGCTTTGAATTACCTGAAATCATGTTCTTAATTGTTATCACTCTATTGATCATGAAAAAAAAATAACCATCGATCCATACTTACTAAGCTCAGTTAGGATTGGAGGGTTTACAGTTTTGTTGCTCTATGTGTTGTTATTCTCAGAGTAATTAACCAGAGCACAAAAAAGTAAATGTTATGGTAATGCTACATGTTCTCTCATTACAAGGCATTTGAGCAAAGAAGTTTCAATACGTGCTGACAAAAATTTGCAATATGTTTATAATGTCAATCTAATAGGAGGATAAAGACCAATACATAATCTGCTTTACCCTCCCTCTCTTGGGGG
>JAUEKY010267075.1:2295-14941 GCA_031833965.1 Scyllaea pelagica
CTGCCCCCCCCCCCCCCCCCCCCCTCTTCGTACCCCTTAATCTTTTCCCTGCATCGTCTGACTGATGCTGATCACTGGCAATTGTCTGCGCTGTTAAACGCCAGGACCAAATTCCTCAGTCTACCAGCCCAGGCCATTCGAGGACGACTTGGCAACATTCAGCCTGTCGGCCAGGTAGGTTTGGTATGCTGGCATTGATCAATGAAGCTTGATGAGGTCAGGGGTTAAGTCATTACCACTTATTGATTCATGAAATGAATTAAACAAATGCAGATACCGCTGTTCTGCTATCCTTACTGTTACCACTACCACCAATGAGTGAATTAGTGGTAACAAGTTTTTGACTTTCATTTTGATCTATCCCTACTTCTCCTTGCAGTATAATTTACACCTCCATTTTTCCACATGCTCCATTGCTACCTTTCTCATTGAATAAAGAAAAAGGAGCATTTAGATATTGCAATATCCATTTAACTTGCTCACAGCGCCTTACAAGGGGCCCAAGCCAACAATAATTCGAAACAAATTGGACAAGACATGCAGCCTGCTTGGTGCTAGAACATTTTTTTGGGGACAAAGACAATGCTGTTAGAGTGGGAAACGCGTGAGTAAAGAGCCTTTCCCAAAGACTCAACTTTGCACCAAACCCGGCAGCTATGAAACCTTTTGACCTCATGATCATGAGCCCAAGAGTCTACCACGAGACCACCGCACCACACAAAAGCATTTATTCATTTGAATTAATTTTTTCTCTTTGTTCCTTTCTTCTCTTTTCAATGAAGAAGCAGAATGAGTGAACCATGAAACTGAAACAGTTTCTCTTTTGCAAACCAATCTAGTATGTTTTCTGTTGTCTGTTACATCCCAGACATGGTCGGTGAGGGCCAGGCAGCGGTTCTGGGATCTGATTAACAACCGACCCTTGCTGGCCTGGGTGACTCGCTTCAAGGTAAATCTATCTCATCTGGTTTTAGTCACAACTATGGCTATTTTTCTATTGATATGTATCAATGTTTATGCTTTAAGACTGAGTACCATAACCATTTCGATCCTGTGCCGCAACAAACCTAAATCGTAATAATTGGTTTTTAGCAAATGTCTACCCGGCGTTCAGCATTATCGGAACAGTGCTAACACTGGTTAGCCCAGTGGCAGTAAAATTAGATTGGGTGAGATATTCGTGTGAGTTCTCCGTTTATCTATGTGTGGAAGCATGTTAACATGTCCAGAGCGCACCACCAGTGATATAACCTTTGCAATGTTGAAGCAGACGTTTAACCATAATGTTAATGTTAGACTGAGTACTTGGGTACTTGCCCTCATGTATCCATTTGATATGTTTATGTGTATGTTTTTTTGTGTGTGGAAGTCTATTTATGGACACATGTGGTTGTGTTTTGACCAATTTTTAGGAATAGTCTTGCCTTTTTGTACATTTTGTGCTGTCTTGTGTTGTACTGTAAAGCAAACTGCGAATGGCTTTGCCATTTAAAATAGCTCTGAAGAATCTCTATATTATCATTATTATTATTATTATTACCATTATTATTATTATTATTATTATTATTATTATTATTACTATTATTATTATTATTATTATTATTATTATTATTATTATTATTATTATTATTATTATTATTATTATTATTATTGTTGTTATTTTTATTGTTATTATTTTTATTGATATTATTATTATTATTATCATCATCATCATCATCATCAGCATCATCATCATCATCTTCTTCATCATCATCTTCATCATCATCATTATTATTAGTTTTATTATTATTATCACTATTATTGTTGTTATAATTGTTTGATTATTATCAATAATAATAAATGAAAAATATTAATGATTAATAGTAATAATGATAATAATGATGATATTTCATCATTGTTGTGATCATCATTATCATCTTCATCATCATTACTAGTATCCATAGTCATTATTCTGTTATCCTCTCCCAGGACCGGATCCTGTCTCTGTGCCTGACGGACACGTGTGGGGAGGACGACATCCACATCAACGACCTGCTGACCCACGAAGGTTACGCCCAATTCAAACCGGATGAGGAGAGCGGCGAAATCAAGTCTGAGGATATCCAGACTCAAGGAAAGGTAGGAAAAATTTATTTCCTCTCATTGTTCAGTGGTTAAACTGCTGCCTGACAAGTGGATGATCTTGGAGTCAAATCCTGGGTCAGGAAGAATTTTGATTGCTGTCTTCCTCTTTGTTCCCTCTCAATTGATCTTATCATGTGAAAATTTTGATTTGGTGCATGAACTATGCAGTCTTCTAAAAATAAGTGCAGCTATGTGGTCCAGTGGTAGTCTCTTTGGCTTGTTATCATGAGGTCGTAGGTTCTATACAACTGTCGGAGACAGTGCATAGTTGAGTCCTTGAAAAAGGACCTTTACTCACATTTTCCCTCTCCATTCAGGTGTAAATAAGTACGTGGCTGGAAAAATATACTAGCGCTTAGCAGGCCGCATGTCTTGTACTATTTGTTTCAGGTTACTGTTGGCTGGGGACCCCATGTAAAGCTCTTTGAGCAAGTTTAGTGGAGATTGCACTATATAAATGCTCTACTTGTTTGGAGCTGTTTGGCAGTTTTATCAAGGGAGCTGTATTGGGTCATGCCAGATGGAGTTCCTCTGACAATGGTACAAAGGTCTTGACCAGTGGGTTTCTAAGGGTAGACCGCATTTTTTACCTCTATATTGACTTTTTGCCTGGTGGATATTCAGTTATACTTCATTTGGATTGGTGATCATTTTTAGGCGTAGCTTGACAGTAGGAAAACATATTGAGCAACACAACAGAACAAACGGAGATGATGTAACAGTTAGAAAGGAGAGAAACAAATGTTTTAACAATTATTCTTTGAGTTCAATGATTTATTTCATATCTATCTTCAATTCTGATGTGGAGTCAGAATATTTGCGTTGCATGAGGTTTATAGGATTGACATATAAGAGCATTGTCTTATTATTATTACATATGATATAATGACAGTTTTATTGGTGACTATTCTATTTATGTAATTTAACAGTTTTTCCCCTGATTGTGAGACAGGGCACATATCTCTCAATGAAATTCAAATGAAAAAAATGAAATGGACAATATATGTCAACTCTTTCAAATATTTTTGGTGAAGTCATAGACTTGTATCATAGTTATGTCTTCCCCTATCCCTTTTGTTTCATCTTTTAATTCTGAAGATGACTTGTTTGTTGATCAGTCTTCATAACATGTAAAACGTCTGTACATCCTCCGTTTATGTCAGTAAACCCATGAAATATATATTTTGGTGAGAATCTCTGTTCTGAAACAACGAAAGATTATTGGAATAAAATGAATGTTCACAGATTGAATTAACTGAATGATAATCCTGAAGAACGCATCCAAAATTCCTAACTCTCTGAAATGTCAGAGCATGTTAATAGTCTATCCAATCTATATTAATCTTTGAATGTATGAACGCTGTATTCCACGGAGGTTTTCAGCCTGTAACCAGCAAGAAAAAGGCTTCAGAAGGTACATTTAGCATACTGTCCAAAACTTTCCGTTCTTCCAAGACTCAGTTCAATGAGACGTCTGACTTTTGTAATATTCACACAAAGGTCAGAGCTAGTTAGTCTTAATTGAGAATTGCATAAATTAATTTTCCAAGGGGATTAATGTATGTTTGAAAATGCACTTATACATCTTCTTGGAAACATTCTGAAAAAAAGACTTTGTGTAAACATAAAAAATAAGGAATTAAAGTAATTCAATTTAAGTAATTTTACCTCATGAAATGCGTAAAATTAAAAGTCAGGCACAAAAAGTCATGATTTTTGTTGTTGTTTGAGACAGCGGATGTCATGAGTGTATAACAAAAAAGCAACAACAAATTTATTTCGTAGTGAATGATGATAATACAATTGTTAGGATGATCTCCCTTTCATTCTCATCTTATTGACTTTGAGCAAGTTAACCACAGCGATATGTGGTATTTTAACCACTGTAATGAGAGGAAAGATTATGGTGTATTATAACCACAGTAATGAGAGGAAAGAATACATTGTATTACAATGGCAGTATTGAGAGGAAAGATTACGTTGTATTACAACAATAGTAATGAGAGGAAAGATTGTGTTGTATTACAACAATAGTAATGAGAGGAAAGATTAGGTTGTATTACAACAATAGTAATGAGAGGAAAGATTAGGTTGTATTACAACAGTAATGAGAGGAAAGATTAGGTTGTATTACAACAATAGTAATGAAAGGAAAGATTAAGTTGTATTACAACGATAGTAAAGGAAAGATTAAGTTGTATAACTGCGACAGTAATGAGAGTATGTGGCATAATGGAAGTGATATGATATTTTGATAAAGTTGATGCCAAGGAATGAATTATGTAGGGTTATCATTTTCCCTACTTAGTTTCTCCTTCTGATATTGTTTCCTTTACTCTCAACTGTCCATTCACTCTTTCCCAGGACTGTATTGTTGTAAATGGCGTGACAATGTGCACTCTTTCAACAGATAAAAGCAAAGGATGAGAACTAAATGATATTGTTGATGACAATAAAGGCCAAGTTTTTCTCTCAAGTTGATAGTTGAGACAGTTGTGTTAAAATTATAATAAAAAGTTTAAATGGCGAGGGGGGGGGGGGGGGGCGGGTCGCAGTATTGTTTTTCTGTCCTGGTTGGGGACAGTAGGGTAGCTTATAAACTTGGTCCTCAATCGGTGATATGATGTTTTTGATGGGTGATGTGATGGTACGGGGTGTGATGGTGGTAATTTTATCATGAGTATGGTAATGGTAATAGTTATCATTATGGTAATTGTTTTGTATTGATGGTAATGGGTTATGATGGTTATAGTTGTGAAGATGTTAATTGGTGTGTGTTGATCGTAGTGTGGAAAGAGATGGTAATGATTATGGTCATGGTAATGGCAGTAGCTATAGCGATGTTTAAATCATTGATGGTAATAGTTCTGTTGATGGTAATGGTTATCATGGTGGGTAGGATGATAATGTGGGCTAGGAATAATGATGACACTGTGTGTGACTATGTGATAATGGTGGTGATTGTTATAGATGATTTATCACAATATGTGTGTGTTTGTGTGTGCGTGCGCGCGCGCGTGTGTGTGTGTGTGTGTGTGTGTGTGTGCATGTGTATATACAATCCAGTTTTGTATTCCACAAAGAATTTCAACACAATAACATTACCGACAGCTGTAGGATAGGTATTCATATTATATTATTTGGGGTAAGCATGAGCTATCCAATAATTCATCCTGGTTACTTTGAAACTGGGTTATCTATGTCATGCATGATATTCCTCCATCTTTGTCTCAGTCTCTGAAATAATTATGAAATGTGACTTTGCGACTTTTCTTCCAGGGTACACACACATGATACCATTGCTCAATGACTCAATCTGCATGTTTTAGAATTTTGCCCTACTTTATTTTGTTTTGAATGACTGATTACCTTCTATTGTTTGATCATTCCTTGAAATAATCATAGAATTTGATCGCCCCGTCTGAGTCTATCAGGGCCAGCATTTTGTCTGGCGTGACGCTCATGAATCGAACATGCTGGGAAGGGAAGTAACACCTGAGTAGTTGCCCTTGGTAGTTCAGAATGTCGATGCGTCCGTCTTTTCTATCCAGAACTATCACGTGTTCGAAGCGGTCCGTACACACGACGTCCGGCCCTTGGTACAGCTCCTCCTCTGCATCAGTCGTCCCGTATTCAAACAGGAAACTGCCGTCGGATTTCAGACCTATTACGCTGTGTCTGCCGGGGTCGGCCACAAAAAAGTTGTCATGTTCGTCCACCGATATGCAATGCGGGCGGTCAAACAACGTTATGTCCAGGGTGGAGAAGGATTCGTTAGTGATGATGTGTTGGACCGCTCCATGCTGGTCATAGATAGTCACGTTACCTCCCAACTTTGCTGCACGGCCGACGTTGGGGTTTGTGGAGGCGTATCGGCTGGAGGTGATGAGAAATGTGCCGGATTTCATGGCGGCTACTCCGTTCAGACCAAAGCTCTCTATATGAGCGTCCACAAGCGTTTGGTTATCAGCTGTCAGCACTTTGACTTTATATCGGTTATCACTCCTGGCAACCACCATGTATACTTTGCCGTCTGCACCAATAGAATGGATGTTGAAGTGTTTGTCCAGATCTAGTTGTCCCCTTACGATGCCCCTCTTTTCAAGGATGTAGACTTTGTTTCCCTCCATGGGTGAAGAGGTAGCCACCACGATGTCCCCTTCTCCGGGTGTCACCCCGACACCTTTGATATAATCCTTGGCGATGCCGTCTGGAAAGCGAATCTCCTTGTCGGGTTGCTCCAGGTTATGACAGGGGACGTCATTCTGAAGTATGGAGGATTGAAATGATGTATCCGAGTTGCCACTCTCATTGTGTATGGAGGATCTGTGTCTGGAGTAATGTGGCACATCCAGGTACATGTTGTGCGATCCTGTGCTGGCGCGGCGGCTCACTTTGAGCTCATTGTGTTCGTAGCTGGCCGACATACGCCTGTGGCTGGATCTGGATCCGTCACTGGCATTGCTGCTGTTGAGCAGGTCGTCATTGCCGTAGCTAGACGACAGCCGCCGCCTTTCAATTCTCAGAACGTCACTGGTGTTGCTGCTGCTGAGCATGTCGCTGTCTTCCCCCTCCTCGTATTCCCCTTCCTCTTCCTCCAGGTGGGCCATTTCCTCCAGGGGTTCATCGGTGGAGGAGATAGATTTCGTACGTCTGGAGTGATCGCGGCCGAGAGCTCCCAGATCGATACTGTTGGAAGAGGTGAGCATCTTTGTCTTCACTTTTTTCCTGTCGTCATGACTTCCTCTCCTCGTCTTTTCATCGACCAGCTCGCCAAACATCTCACAGATACTCTCTACACCCACATTTGGCTCGCTGAGGACGAATCGGTTGAGCGTGACACGACCCCGGGGTAGCTCCCCCTCACACAGTTCCCTTACCCTGCGGCCAATCAGTCGTCTCATGGATACTTTCTCCTCTACGGAGCCAAACGTGAGCAGCTTGTCCGTCAAGTCGGTCACGGCGTAGATGGACGCGACATGCCGTCTGACCACGTTGTACTGTTCTTGAATGACCGCCATGTTTTTGGCATGCCGTCGATCAATCTCTAACCGCAGAATGTTCTCGTATTCTTGTATCAAATTCCACAGCATTTTGCTCCTCTCCTCGGCCAGCGCTTTGACCTTCTGCTGTTTCTTCACCAAGTAAGCCTTCGCGTTGTTCAGGTAGGTCATCTCCTTCATCAGCTTGGTCTTGTCCTTTTCCAGTTCCTGCAGCGGCCCTTTGATTTTGGTCTCAAAGTTCTGCACTATGGCGCTCATTTCGGCGCACCTGTGCTCCTTGTGGTACTTTGCGTGGCACTCGTTGCAAGTGGAAATCTCACAGTCCACGCAGTAGACCGTGTCAATGTCCAGCGCGTCGTAGAACTGGCAACACCTGGGTAATGGCACTGAGTCGGAGGCGGTGGGAGGGGGCGTGTCGCAGACGGCGGACTCTATGGCCTGCGTCTTGTGGCTGGACGTCTCTTTCTCTGCCAGGTGCTCCATGGAGCATTGGCCGCACATGAACTCGTCACAGTTGATGCAGTGCCTGCTGGCCTCGGTCTTGGCGCCCCTCGCTTCGCACTGCTGGCACCAGCGGTCCGCCCGCGTGTCGTGGATCATGGCGGGGCAGCTGAGCCTGCGTGCAAACACGTTGTCGGGCAGCTCCTTGGCGGCCGAGTCATCTTCCTCGCCATGCGTCTGCGAGCTGATCTCCGTGAAGCAGACGGGGCAAAGGTATTGGCCGTTGGCGGAGGTGGTGGCCTCCATGTGGTCGTCGATGCAGGCCTTGCAGAAGGAGTGGAGACAGGGCAGGAACTTGGGGTCCTGGTACTCGTCTCGGCACAGCGGGCAGCGGAGAAACTCGCGGGGCACCACCTCGCTCAGCACCTCTTCCTCCATGATGGCTGTGTTGGCTGCGGACATCTGCCTGTCCGTCTGTTGACGGATGGTGTGGGCTGTGATGTGGTTGACCGCTTCTGCTGGTGCTGGTCTATTAGTGTTTAGCGGTCTTGTCAGTCAGGGGGTTTCTGGGGAGAAAGAAAGAAGGAAAAGCATGAATAATACTAATGATAATGATGATGATCTGCCTCTTGTGGCTAAGCAGCATATCTTTGTATAGATAAGGCTGCAAGTAAGTACAATCTCAGGCTATATTTGAATTTGTGTGACCTCCCTTGATGTTCACCTCAATGTGTATTTTATTTGGAGTCATTCAAAAGTGGGCACAGTGGACTAGCCAACTGCTTGTCTTAATCTCTTGGCACCGGCTTTGTTGGCTCACTTGGTAGAGCGTCCGCCTCGTAACCGGTAGGTGCCAGGTTCGATTCCCACACCGCAACATACCTAAGTCGTAAAAATCGGTTTTTAGCAGCTGCCCGCCTGGCGCTCGGCATTATGGGAAAAGTGCTAAGATTGATTGGCCCGGTGTCAGTATGATGTGACTGTGTAAGATATTAGTGTGCGTTCTCCATTTATGTCTGTGTGGCATCACGTTGACATGTCCAGAGTGCTCCGCCGGCGATGTGACCTACACTGTGTAGAAGCAGGCGTTAAACCATAGCGTTTAAACGTTTTTTTCACTGACCGGAAATTCCCCAACGGACGTTGGTTAAGCCTTGGGAGAAATAGTAATGTATTATTCTTCCAAGGGTTAAGCACCCTGGGCTTGAACCAAAGACATACCTGTTCCGAGGCGGATATTCAAGTCCCTGAGCCCACGAAGCCTGTACTAAGCCTGACAAAACGCGGTGTCACGGAGTAAGAACTCAGCCAGTTCCTACAAGTGCCAAGATGGTAGATATCCCTCCGCCAGGATTTCAAAGCAGCACGCACAAACGTCTCTGACCCTCTGATGAATTAATTATCGGGACTTCTCCTCGAGTTATTGATTATCGTTCTCTAGTGGCCATGGGACAGACGAACAGCCAGACTTGTCAACAGGTTGATGGGTACAGATCAATAACGTTTATGAAATGTTTCGGATAAAGCTTCATGTAAAACTAAAGCCAGCAGTGAAGATGTGTTGATATTTTGCCTGCCATTAGATTTAGATTGGTGGTTAGCTCTAGGTTATTGTAACATCTACCAAGCTGAAATAATATTATCACAGGCAAGAATTATTTCATAACTGTTTGGACCCTGAGTTATGTTGATCTCTTAATGGTTTTGCTTTAGAAAATCAAAAGAAGGATCGGTAGAGCATTTATAAAGTGCAATATCCATTATAAGCCTTTTACCAAGGGTCTCTAGATAACCACATCTGTGAACATATAGAACGAGACAAAAATCTTGCTATGCACTAGAACATTTGGCCTGGATCGAGATAACGATGTTAACTGTCAGGTATCAATTTACTCCCGAGTGAAGCGGGAGAATGGAAAGAGAGAGAAAATGGTCTTTTCCAATAACTCAACATTGGCATCGTTGCCTCAATCGAACCCCCAAACTCACAACCTCACAAACACGAGCCCAAGAGTCTACCACTGGGGCACAAAGCGGAATGAAAGCAGGGTATACATTTCACCATTCCATCATCCAGTACCCTTTTATCATTACAGTGTAGGGGCGACTCGTCTTGAGATAGAATTCCTCTGGATCATGCCATAGACCAAGTAGGTGATCAGCCCACTGTGACCTTTTGTGGTAGGGTTTGATTAAATTTTGCCCGGACATCGACCTTGCACCAAACTCCTTTCGATTTCCGACTGCCAAGGGTTATTTCACTTGCGCCACGGGCACAAGGGAATTCCCAGCTTATCGCCCTCCTCCGACAGAACAAGACTTGATCCCACCAATCCGATGTTGCAGGGATCAAGTGATTAACAAAGAGGCCTTTTGATAGGTTTTAGCGATTACAATCACAATAGGAGTTTTTTTTTCTCCAGATGGACAAGAACCCGAGACTTTTTGTTTCGGTGCCAAGGGACATAACCACTGAGCCACTGGGTCCCCCAAAGTGGGAGTACACCCGGATGCTTATTGACATAACGATTCAAATAGAGCTAGAAGACTTCGAGAGCTTTGTTGTGTTAGAGTTGTTTATTGACAACACTGATGCCGAAGCTCTTAATACGTGTAGTGCTGTTTCATTTACAATGGAAACGAACCGTAAAGGGTAAAAACACATTGATGCACATACAAACAGGTAAAAGATGATATAAAAGGTTTAGCTTAAAACACCTGATGGTTTCCGATGACCAGCGTAAGCTGGAATTTGGTTAAGATAGCACCTCAATCAAATATCTAATTGAACAGGATCGAAAACTACTTCCGTTTTGTGGCAAAACCCATTGGTAGCATAATGACTTGAAACAAATACCAAAATGTATTTACGCGGTAAATAAAACACAGCCACCGGCACTGTTAGCTCAAGTGGATGAGCGTCCGCCTCGGAACAGGAAAGCCGTGGGTTCGATCTTAGGCCTCGAAATTACTATGTAAAAAAATATTTTTAGTATATTAAAATAGCTGCCCGCCTGACATTCGACATTACGGGAAAAGTGCTAAGACTGGTGGCCCGGTGTCAAAATAATGTGATAGGGTGCAATGTTAATATTGATTCCTCCGTTTATTTCTGTGTGACAGCACGTTAGCATGTCCAGAGCACTCGGCCAGTTTTATGAAAAATAATGTTTAGAAACAGGCATTAAACCTTGATGCTAAAATGATTCTAAACATAGCAGAATTCACGTTGATCTGTATTAGGAATCAACGTTTATGTACACGATGAATAAGGAAAAAAAATACCAGAATCCAGTTTGGACTCTGTGTTGGCAAATACAAGAAGTACGGGATGGATGGAGCTAGTGAAAAAAAAATAGTGTACTATAGTGAATGCACTAATTGAGGAATAAAAAGAAAATTAGAAAAAAAACCGGCTCTCTGGCGCTGCCTTCCAGAGCCGCCACAACCACCACCCTCACCACCACCATGGTCATTGTCCCTAATTCCACCACCTCCACCACCATCACCGCCCCGCCACCGACGCTGACGTTAAAAATTGAAATATGCAACTTAGTAATATTAGGATCTGCCAAAGCAATAATATACTATATTATGTAACGTTGTGTGTGTGAAAAAGTTCTTAGACGTGCTTTGTGAATAACAACAACAGCAGCAACAAGAACAACGAGAACAACAACAACAACATCATCATAATCATCATCAACAACAACAAAACAACAGCAACCCTCACCCCCCCCCCCACAAACAAAGAAGCTGTACAGTATAGAAAATAGCACGTCCAGCAAAGCACAACACTGAATAGCGTTCGGACAATAACGAATGGCGATAATCAACAACTTGTAACATGTCTTATTTCATTGACTTTACCGATAATATCAGGCTGTGGAACGAAGTAAGTCATGTTGCTCTTCTATTGTTTATAGGGATGAGTGATGGATTTGGTTGCCATTCACGTTCATGTCAACCCGTTGCCCTTTATCAGAAGAGCTATCCCCCCTCCCCCCCCCCCCCCGGGCATCAGATGCTGTCATGGTGACAGTACAAATTATGGGGCATACATCAGTGACAAGATTGACCGGCTTCATTGCCGCAAGTGGTTGAGTATCCATTCGTAACCGTTAGGTTGTGGGTTCAATCCCAGGCCATGACATACCTGTGTGATAGAATCACTTTTAGCAGCTGCTCGCCTAGCATTCGGGAATAATATGGGAACTGTGCTAAGACTGGTAGGCGCAGTATCAGTATAATGTGAATGGGTGAGATATTCGTGTTGAGTCATCCGTTTATCTCTGTGTGACAGCACGTCAACAGATCCAGAGTGCTCCTCCGGTGATATGGCCTATTAACTGTTGAAACATGGAGTTCAACATTTATGGGGGTTTTTTTGTTTTGTTTTTTTAACAAGATTGACTCGCACCAGTGCACTGCTCTCCCCATGACAAATCAATTTAAATTATTGAGCGTTCAAGTGGGCAATCTCTCTCTTTCATCGATTTCAAAGCACCAAAACAATCCCTGTTAAAGATTCTATTTGAATTTTGCAAATTCATCTGTCAGCGTCTGTCCTGGAACTTTCTTCGTTTGATTTTCCAATGCTAGCAATCCATTCAACCCAGTCTGATCTGCGCCTCAAATACAATTCAAGTCAAGACATTTACAGTGGTGATGATCAAGAGCGGGAGTTTAACAATCTGCTATAACAAAAGGAAAGAAGTATAACTGATAATGATTCAACCCCTTCTTTGGACAATTATCTTTTATTGCGTTTGATACTCATTTTCCTATGTGCAAAGAGACATATATAAGAGTGGCAGTTGGACCCTATTTGGAAGAGTAAATTGTGCATAATACTCGATAATATGCTTGCTCCGATCTGACGTCCGTCATCATTTCATTGGCTACCATCTATTTGTTGTATTATTTCTCTCTCTCTCTCTCTCTCTCTCTCTCTCTCTCTCTCCTTCTCTCTCTCTCTCTCTCTCGCTCTCTTTATCTCTCTCTCTTTCTCTTTTTCTCTCTTTCTCTCTCTCTCTCTCTCGCTCTCTCTCTCTTTCTCTCTTCTCATTCTCTCCCCC